>JAJPUD010008968.1:61765-80939 GCA_023553655.1 Myrmecobius fasciatus
CTGACAAAAATGCTCATGTATCTCATGAATCTCAATGAGGCCAATGATAATTTTGTGCAGTGACAAAATAACTAGAAACAAAGTAGATTACAGATTTAGAATTAAAGGATCTAGTCTAACTCCTTAATTTTAAATATAAGGAAATATGAGCCCAAAATGGTTCCCTAAGAACATGTAGATAAATAGGTACCTAGGAGCTAAATTTGATCCCAAACTCAACACTTTCCCCATTGAAATACCCATCAACTAGAGAACATTTAGTTGAATTGCAATGCATAGAAGTCACCAAAAATCACTATACTGAAACAAAGAATATAACAAATACTCAGAAGCATGGAGAGACTCAACTGAAGCGAAACCGAAAAATAATAACACAATGATTAGAAAAATATAAATTGAAACAAAAAATAAATGTAAATAATGCTATGAAATTATAATAATCAAATTTGACTCCAAAGAGATTATGAGGATTTATATATCATCCTCCCTTCTTTGCAGAGATGGGAGATTATGTCTGTGGAACACTGCATATAATATTGAACTTGGCTGTTAGTTTGCTCTTTTATATTTCTTATATAAAAAGAATATTTTATATTCTTAGGGAGGAAGTTAGGGAAAGGATTTATTGGAGGATGAAGATGATGTAAAAACAAAAGATATTAATACAATTTTTTGTAAATTAGCATCAAAAACCTAGTTGAGTTGAAGATAGATTTTTTTTTCAGTAGACCCATTTGGAATGGTGGAATGTATAACTTGGCGCAGCTAGGTAGCAAAGTAAAGTCAGGAAAACTCATCTTCCTGAGTTCAAACTTGGGCAAGTCATTTATCCCTATTTGCCTTAGTTTCCTTATCTATAAAATGAGCTGAAAAAAGAAATAGCCAACCACTCCAATATCTTTGCCAAGAAAATCCCAAATGAGGTCACAAAGAATTGGACTTGACTGAAAACAACTGAACATCAACAAAATATAAAACTTCCTGAATTCACTAAAACACTAGTTCAGCAGAATTAAGAATGCAGATGATGCCATTACCTAATTCCAAAAAAAGAAAAAAAAATAGGGAAAAATGGGGTTTTAAACTACAGAAGAACAAGGTAGCAAGGGAATGAAAGGCACAGAATGCTGTATAGTTTAAATGATTAACTATTTTGCATTAAGTCTATAACCCAGGATCAGAGTAGGGTAGTGAATTTATGCCATCTTTTGAAGATGTTAAATAGCCTGGACAATAAGGAGAAATAGAGGACCTAGAATTTATGGTGAGAATAAAAAATATGTTAAGGATCAAAATAAAACCACAATTAACCCAAATCCCTTTTCCTAAAGTACTCAACTAACAAACTTTTATTACATGAACACAATGTTCTAGGTATGAAGTTAGTCACGAGATAAGAAGACAAAAGTAAAATATTCCCTGACCTATTACTACCAGAATTCTTGCTTATCTCTGACACAAATCTATAATTCCATGTCTTACCTCAAGGTGTTAATAAGATAGGCATTTAATGACCATTTAAGTGAGCAAGTTTTGACAGAAGCAAGAATGGGAAGAAATAATATTGGATCTTGACATTTGTTTTCTTCTCTCTGTTTTTACTCTTAGGTCATTTTTCAGTTATGTCTGATTCCTATTAGAGTTTTCTTAGCAGAGACAGTAGAGTGGTTTGCTATTTCCTTCTCTAGCTCATTTTACAGAGGAAGAAAATAAGACAAATAGGGTTAAGTGACTCACCTAGGATCACACAGCTAATAAGTGTCTGAGGCCAGATTTGAACTCAGGAAGATGAGTCTTTTTGGTTCCAAATCCAGGGCTCTATCTACTGGACTACCTATACTTCTCTATACTTCTCTCTACTAGAAAGCAAAAAGTATTTGGGTTTTTAGCTCTAAAAAACTAAAGCCAACTGGAAATGAACTCATTACAGAAACCTCTCTTTGACATACCACATTAATGAGTTGGCAACTTCCATCAATGACTTGTATTCAAAGAAGTGAAAAGCTAAGATCTAAGTTTTTGGAAAAGAGTCAGCAAAATGAAAAGAATGTTGCTAATATTTGGCTCAGAGAGGGGAAAAATAATATCAATATGTCATTTTGTCAAGCAGGAAAGGAAAAAAAAATCCCTTGAGATAAATGACCTATTCCATTACAGTAATGCATGCATTACAGGACACATGAGTGTGGTTTCACTGAGGCATTTGCTGTCCAAATTACTATCCAGGAAATCACGAGCAATTAATCTTGGTTTGTATCACACAAAAATGGAGAGAACAAATGTTCAAGAAGTAGAACTGCTGCCGGAAAAAGAAAATGTGTTCCTTTGATAAATGTTTTTATTTTAGAACAACACACTTCTCAGGACCCTTTAAGTGAAACCAGTTGTAGAACTCATCTTTTCTCAACAACTCTAAAATCATTCAAAATAGTTTACCAAAATATGGAATTTAAATTTCTATTTATAATTCATGTTTGACTCTTCCTTTGCTCTCCCCATTCAATCAACTGCCAAATCATGGGGATTCTAAACCCTACTTTAGATTTAACTAGTTTATGTGAAGGGCAGCTAGGTAGACCAGTAGAGAAAAGGCCTGACCTGGAGTCAGGAAGACTGATCTTCCAAATTTTAAACCTGGCCTAAATACTAGCAGTGTGACCCTAGGCAAGTCACTTAATCCTGTTTGCCTCAGTTTCCTCATCAATAATGAGTTGGAGAATGCAATGCAAACCACTTCACTGTCTTTACAAAGAAAACTTCACAAGGGGACCATGAAGAGTCAGGAATGACTTCAATAACAGAACAACAACAACAAATTATCTCTGAGGCCATTACAATAGCTTCCAGGTTGATCTTCTGGCCTCCAGTCTTTTCTATCCTACCATTTACACTGCTGTTCAAATAATGTTCTGAAAACTGTCCTGATCCTTCCCTCCACCAATTGGAAGGTATCCAATGTCTCAGTAATATCTCATCCTAGATCTCATTCAAGGTCCTTCATGACTTTCCTCTAAAGTTTCTTCTCCAGGAATCTTATACTGCTTGCCTTTATGTGCTCTTTGTTGCAGTCAAAATAGCCCACTCTCTGTTCTCAGTTCTCATTCTACCTATTTTTACTCATGCTATCCCTAATTTTGTCTACCAGTTTTCTATTAACTTATTTTTGTCTTTTGCAATCCCTTTCTTCACTCTGGTCTTGAATAAAGAGGTAGCCCTTTGTTTGGCTCTTTTCAACAATAAGGTGATCCAAGGCAATTCCAATAGGCTTGTGGTGGAGGGAACTATTTACCTCCAGAAAGAGAATTGTAGAGACTGAATGTGCATAGAAGAATGGCATTTTCACCTTTTTTGTAATCGTTACTGTTTGTTTTTTTTTTTCCTTTTTTGTGTGTGAGCTGATTTTTCTTGAATAGCATGACAAATGTAGAAATATTCTTGGAAGAATTGACTATATTTAACCTGTATTACTTGTTATTTGGGGGAGGAAGAAAAATTTGAAAGACAATTTCTCAACAGTGAATGTTGAAAACTATTTTTGTATGTATTTTGCAAAATAAAAAACTATTATCATTTTTTAATTTTTTAATAAAAATAAAGAGGTAGCTCTTCTTGCCAAAGCCAACTTCATCAGTCTTCTCGCATATCCCACTATCCAAGCTATCTTCTATTCAGTAGCCAAAGCAATTTCTTTTTTTTTTTATTAAAGCTTTTTATTTGTATAACATATGTATGGGTAGTTCCCCAACATTGATCTTTACAAAGCTTTCCATTACAAATTTTACCCCCAGTCCCCTCCCCTCCCCTAGATAGCAGGAAGTCCACTACATGTTAATAATGTTGAAATGCTTGAGAAGTTATGCAAGAAAAATCCTATCTACAAGAAAAAAAAAGAATCAGAGAAAGGCAACACAATGCAAGCAAGTGTCAATAGAGATCATGAAAATGTTACGTTTTGGTCCATATTTCATTTCCCTCTCTCTGGGTGTATATGGTTTTCTTCAGTGAACAATTGGAACTGGTTTGAGACAATTCTTTATTGCAGAGAGCCATGTCCATCAGAATTGATCATCATGTAATACTGTTGTTGCTGTGTATGATGATCTCCTGGTTCTGCTCGTTTCACTCAGCATCAGTTCATGCAAGTCTCTCCAGGCCTCTCTGAAATTGTCCTGCTGGTCGTTTCTTACAGAGCAATAATATTCCATAACATTCATATACCATAATTTATTCAGCCACTCTCCAATTGATGGGCATCCCTTCAGTTTCCAGTTTCTAGCCACTACAAAAAGGGCTGCCACAAACATTCTTGCACATGTGGGTCCCTTTCCCTCCTCTAAGATCTCTTTGGGATATAGCTCCAAATTGCTCTCCAGAATAGTTGGATCCGTTCACAGTTCCACCAACAATGTATTAGCATCCCAGTTTTCCCACATCCCCTCCAATATTCATCGTTATCTTTTCCTGTCATTTTAGCCAATCTGACAGGTGTGTAGTGGTACCTCAGAGTTGTCTTAATTTGCATTTCTCTGATCAATAGTGATGCCAAAGCAATTTCTAAAGCATAGTAATACAAACTCTGGCAAATTCCCTCATGAATACATTCTAATGGCTCCCTATTACGTCCAGGATCAAATATAAAGTACTTGAAATTTAAACTCTTCATAACTCATCCTAGTTTTCTTATGCTTAATTCCAATTCATGTGTTCTATTCTCCAGCTAGCTATTTGTAGTTCCTCAAATACAACCTTCCACTCTATCTTTTTACTTTTTCACTGATAGTCTCCCATCCCTGGAATGCTTTACCTCCTTTCCCCTCCCTCTTATTCTTCTGAGCTTTCTTTAAGTCTGTGCTCAAAATCTACCTTCAACTAGAAGCCTTTCCTGTTCCATGTCCCTCTCCCTCCATGCATATGCCTTCCATGTGAGATTTTCTCCCATCTACTTTGTATGGATAGTCTATACATATTGGTTTTCATGTTGTTTGACTGTGAGTACCCTGAAAGTAGGAAATTTTTTTGAATTTTCTTTGCATCCCTAATACTTACCATAATGCCTGGCACAAGGTGAACATTTCATAAATGCTTCTTGACTGAATTAATGTCCTATATGTCAGCTGCTATCCCTTTCACAAAGCTTTTTTTGACCTTTCCTGCACCTTACTTCCCAGTGAAGAATGATGATCTTTACTCAAATTCCTTAAAGCACTATTTCTATCTCTACACGATTACCACAGCCTCCATTATGTCATAATTATCTGTGTACATGCCATTCTCCTCTCCCCAAAAGAATATAAACTCTTTCCTCTATCTCTGTATTTCTGGCTCCTGACACACCACACACATAATAGAATTTAAGTAACCTTGGTTGGATTGCTTAGAGTATGATTTATTACTCTTCCCCTTTCAAGGCATAAGAAAAAGTGTAAAGTTAGAGGCACACAAGTATGAAATAAAGTTTGCCCTTTTAATTCCATCCTCCATCCACGACTGGGGACAAAGCTGTCATCAAAATCCTATCAGTCTCATGAGCTATGGAAGTATATGTGGGTGCTTTGTCAGCAGCACATCCAGTTATTGATATTGACACACAACAAGGCTGAAGGGCTCAGCCTTGTGTGAATGGGCATCATCATGACCTTCTGCAAAGTGCATAGCCTTCTCTGAAATGGCTTTATACAGTTCATGAAAATGGATGATACATTAAATGAAAAACACAAATTACAAAAGAGGTTCCTTTCTGATGCGATTGACAAACACATAATATGAAAATAATCATGTTTTTAAGCATTTCAATTTTTTAAAAGTTTTTAAAAGTTAAAAAAGAAACAACTATTTTGAAACATTTTCTTTTCACTTTTTGCTTATTACATTAGTCTCTGGGTAAGAATTGTTAGAATAGCAAAATGCCGATATTCTCTTAATTACGGGGAAAGGAGACCCAGAAGGTAGCATTCATAGATGTGGATTAATTTATATAGACTCATTATGTAAAGAAGTGTGTGTGTGTATGTGGGTGTGTATATACACATCATAGCTAAAATCCAAACTATTAACTATTCCCTGCTTTGATGCTCATCAGTCCCTTGAGTTTTTCTAGATCAATGATATTACAATATGATTGTGGCTTGTATATTGGGGTACAATGGATATGCTGAGCACTCCATAAACACCAATCAAGCAAATATACAGAGCTCTAATTAAGCAGTAATAATTACTTAAAATTCAATGCATTAAGCATATGAGATTAAGCATATGAGATTAAAACACGAACAAAATAATCTTGCTAGGGCCTCCAGGATTCCACTGGAAAATAAAATATGGGGATGGTAGGGGTGCTGAATTTGGAGTTACGATGCTTGGAGATCAATTGTGTCTCTTCTTATCCCTATCTGAGTAATCTTGGGGCCAGTCATTTAGCCCTATGGGTTCCAGCTTCCTTACTGGTAAAAAAGAGCCAACCAGATGGGTAGGGGTTGAACCTGTGTAAAAGTATGGAATGGTGAGATGGAATATGTACAGGGAAGACTCAGTAGTTTCAGTTTGAGTAGAAAATGGAGGATGTGATGGGGAGTAATTTGAAACAAAACAAAATAATTGGCTTTAAGGCAAAATAGAGGCAAAGTATATAGATTTGCTGTTTCTCACTGTTTACCTTAATCAGTCAGGTCTTTAGTCAAAATGTGATTATTTCTGACTTCACAGAGTAGGTAATTATGCTTAAAATAGCATTTTAATATGTTTATAAAATAACACATTTAACTTAAAAAAAACCTTTCTTAATCTTTTCTTTGTGTCATGAAACATTTTGGTATTTTGATCAAGTCTCTAAACACCTTTTCAGAATGCTTTTCAGCTGCATAAAATGAAACACATTATATAGAAAACTAATTATATTGAATTATAATTAGAAAATATTATTTAAAAAAACAAAATCACAGATCCTCTGAAATTTATCCATCAATCCCTCAAACATATATTAACTTTAGTTAAAAGCCACTATAATAGACTCAGGGTAGCTAGATGGAGAGAGTGCCAGGCCTGGATTCTGAAAGTTGGCTTTTCTTTAGTTCAAATCTGGTCTCAAACATTTACTAGCCATGTAATCCTGAGCAAGTCACTAACAATATTTGTCTCAGTTCCTCATTTGTAAAATGAGGTAGAGAAAGAAATGATATACCACTCTAGTATTTTTGTGAAGAAAACCCCAAAAGCGATCATGAAGAGTTGGACATAATTGAAACAAGTAAACAAGAACTGAATTAGTCTGAAACTGAAGTTTAAAAAAAAAGATTATTTTATATTTGTTCTTGTAATAAGTTTTCGTTACTAGATCATCAATTTCCATAGAATAACAAAAAAGAACTATAAGCTTGTAGTTATGAATTCTTATTGATGGCTAATATGGAAATATGTTTTATATTACTTTAAATTATAATAGATCATAATGCTTGCACTCTCAAGGGGGCAGTGTGGGAGAGGTGAGAATTTGGAATTCAACTTTTTTATGAATGTTTAAAAAATTAATGTAATTGGAAAATATCAAAATAAAAATATTTTTAAAATACATGTTTTTTGATTAACTTTACAAACTACATTAGGTGCTCCCTCTTTCATGAAACTTTCATTCCATTTGTAAAGAGATTAGTCCAAAGTATGTGTATTTCATTTTATTCAAACATATGTGCATTTGTGGGTAACACCTCAGTCCTAGTCAGACAACATTCTCTCTAACATGCTTTAATTATTTCATGCAGGGTACTCAAGTAAACAGATCTCTATAACAACTTAATTTTAAAGAACATGGCTCCACTGATAAGTATTTCTATAATGAGCTCTACTGAAGACAGAAGTAACTCAATTTGATTCCTAATTGTGCTGTATGCATTGCAGTGAACTAGCATTGTACTAAAATGAAAATAAATTTCTCAACTTTCAATTTGTGAAGAACTGAAGAAACAATTGTAAAAGATGGACTTTACAGGTGATTTTCTAATATATTTTTCTAACATTCTACTTTAAAAGTAAGATAATACTAAAATGAGAGGACAATTCAGAAGGATCTATAGAAGACCTGGGATCTGTTTACTTTTGGTGGGAAAGGACAATCTAAAAAAAGGACTTTCAGCTATAAGAGAGAAGGGGAAAAAAAAAAGAATCCAGTTAAGAAAGCCCAACAATAACTTGTTGGCAAAATCTATTTCATAGAGAGCCCTTTGTCCAACGTCAAAAGTTAAAATATTTCAGGGAATTGGTATGTTGGTAAATGTTTAAAAACCAGCTCACAGGAGGTGAGTTGGGGTGGAGGATTATCTGTGTGTATGTATATGTATACACACATACATATGATACACTTTTAATTTGTACTATTTGTTGATTGCCAAAGTATAAGTACTCATGTTGAAAATACAACAATTGATTCTCAACAGCCAATACAGCTTATCCCTATTTCTGAAATAGTTATCTAATTATGAATGAAAAAACCCACAAAATTATTGAATACACTAAAAATTTAAGCCATTCTATTTCAACTGGACCCTCAAAAATACATGGCAATCCTTTTTCTCGTCTACTATTGTCAGTCGATTTCCCAACAATGGCTAATTCAGATTTTCTTGTATAAGTTCTCTACTACTCCACTTACTGCCATCCCCACCCCTCTTCATTCTCAAGGCATTTTCTCATTTTCCCTCCTCTATAACTCCTTCCCCACACCTCTCATTCAATATTCTTACTCACTCCTCCTCATCTCTGAAATCTAAGGTAGCCCTTATTTTGCACCCACTATATAATAACTGAACAGTTGACAAGAACCTACTATTTACCTTGGGTAAGGAGCTAGAGATCTGGGAGAAAAAGAAGCTGTTGCTGTTCATAAGGCATTTGGAAGATAGCATCTACATCATAATCAGAGTCTGGAGGCAGGCTAGAGCTTACTGAATCTAACTCTCATTTATGAATGAAGAAACTTTCACAGGATCATACAATTGTGTGGGTAATTGCCTCAAGAGGAACTTCAATCTGGTTCCAAAACCAGAACACTCTTCACTATACTATGGTTCTTTTTTCTATATATAAGCCCATAAAAATATTTTAAAACCTTACTTGGGAGGGAATCATTAGGACTTCAGGTTGAAGGTGATTTCTGATTACAACCTTGAAGGAGATTAAAGATCCTAAGAGACATGATACCTCTTAAGTAAGTATAAAGGTGTGAAGAGAAGACAAAGAATGTCTCATGAGAAAAATAAAATCAGTACTAGCAGTACTGGGCAACTAGGTGGTGCCATAATGCAGAAAATGACTCATGTTCCTGAGTTCAAATCTGACCTTAGAGACTTACTGGCTATGTGACTCTGGGCAAACCCTATTTGCTTCAGTTTTCTTGACTGTAAAATAAGCTAAGGAAAGGAAATGACAAATCACTCCATATCTTTGTCAAGAAAATTCCAAAGAGAGTCACAGAGAATCAAACAAAGTTGAAATGCCTGAACAACAATAAAAGATTGGGGCCAAGATATGAAATACCAAACAGAAGGCATCATTTGATCCTTGAAGTAATAGTGAACCACAGTACTTTGTGGAACACGGGAGTAACAAGTTCAGTGATGTTTTTGATGATTTAATTTAGCATCTGAATTGATAATTCAATTTAGGATCTGAGTGAAGAATAAGTTTAAAACAAGAGACACTTGAAGCAGTGAGACACTTCTCTTTGCATTAGATAATATGGAACTAGAGAGAAAGAAATACAAGAGATACTTTGAAAGTATAACTATAAACTGTGTGACAGAAATGATTATTAAGTAACAAATTATTGGAGAGATAGTTTTCTTCTTTCCTATATCCTCATTCTTTACTAGATCAGGCCAGTATCTGAAGGACGTTCCTGGTTATGATTGGATTAATTTTGTCCTCAATCTGATTCAGACCCCACCAAAGTAGTGAAGGTATTGTATTTTGTTCAGTCTTGGGGTGGGAGGCTAAAGAGGTAAGGGAGATGAATTCTTTGCTAGATTGCGCAAGGCTGGGAGAGGCTAGGACTAAGAGTAATCAAAATCACATCCTCTAGATTCTCCTTAGAATAGGTCCACATTTTAATATTCATTCTTTCATTACTTGTTAACTAATTAGAATTGATTTCCACCCTCAACAACACCCACTTTTCCAAGGACCTATAAGCATTGAATGAGTTCCATGAGGGGATTCTACAGTGCCCTTGACCCCTTCTACTAATTACTTGCTAGCATAATTAATAAAATGATTAATTACCCAGAAACTAGTCTCTCAAAATTTTATATGTCACAGCTGACAACTGATAGGTTATATGGAGTCAAGGGTGATACCAAGATTGTGAATCTGGGTGATGAGAAGGCTGGTGGTACCCTTGGCAGAAATACAGAGAAAAGATTATGACTTCTCTTTGAGACATGTTGAGTTGAAAGTTCCTGCCCAACATCCAGTACAAAATGTTAAAAAAAAAAAAAAAAAAAAAAAAAAGGCAGATCTAGGACTGGGCTTAAAAGAAGTACTGGGAATGGATCTAGAAGATGGATCCATTGTAAATGACTCCATGGAAGAGAGGATAGAGAAAAGAAAAGATATGAGTTATAGGGCCCTGACTTGAACTTTAGGTCAATGATGTGACAGCAAGCTGCATGATTTGTATTTAAAAAAAATAAATCTTCACGTGCTTCAGTTTAAGCTCAGGTATGCTATAAGATTCAACCCCCAAAAAATATAAATTCAGCAACTGCTTATTTTCTTTAAACCAAAGCAACTTAAATAAGTTTGCCAATATTCAGCTCTCCTAGCCAAATAAAATTGCCACCTAATTTATCCATCTTCAATTATGTTTTTCAGTTATAGGTTCCAAATAGCAAACCAAGAAAAAAGAAAGAAAGAAAAGGATTGGGGTAGCTAGCTTGAAACTTTTAATCTAATGCTTTCAGTATCACAAAACTAGCTGGAAGTGAGTTCAGGGCTATAATTTTTACTGGCAGCACAAAGCTTTTTCTTTTTAAAGATAACAGGACCCTGGCCTGAAAGAACAAGAAAAAGCAAGCACCAGATAGTCAATTCCTGAAATGATTAACATTGTTTGTCTCTGACTTTCTTCGAAGAGTTTGGCCTAAATAACAATTTATAACACAGTGAAATATATTTCCATTCCTAGGTTAAGCTATACCAGACACATAATTCTAACAGCAAAATAAATCACAATGCTTATGCCTCAAACTGAGGAAGGTGGGGGAGAGATGGCCCATGGCAGGTTGTGCAAATTTAGCCTCTTAGTATTACTCTACCTCCCTCTTCATTCTTGCAATCTCCTCATTCCACCCTCATTTAGAGGCGGGTTTTTTTTAACAAAAACCATAATAATAAAATGACGTTCAATCTAGAACCCCAAAGAATTTTGTAATTGTGGCAACAGGGAGAGAATTTTTAAAGAAAACATAACAAGCATGAATCGTATATTAGAGTAGGAGTTTCCCTTCTACTCCTTTCCCCCCCTCCATCTCATTAATTAAAGAAGTATTTATGTGGGTACTTACTACTTTTGAGGCAGAATGCTTAATAGATGCTATGGGAACAAAAGTTTAAAAGAGACTTTCTCTTTAAGGAACTTCCTATTCTTTTAGAGGATGATGCAGAGAAGAAGAAAGATAGGAGAGGGGAGGAAGAAGGGAAAAAGTAAGAGAGGAAAAGTAGGAAAGAAGGAAGGAAAAAAACACATAAAGAAAGAAATAGACAAGACAAAGACACAAGAGAGACAGGGACACATAGAGACAGAATATGCTTACAAGTGGTAGTTCAAATGCTCAAGAAAAGCTTCATAGAAGGTATGGGTTAAAGTTATGCCTTAAACTATAAAGCCAAGCATTTTGAAATGCAGTGAATGAATGAATATGTTACAGACCTAGAAAAAACTTCTTCAAATACATGGAAGCAGAAAGCACTATATAGAGTTTCTGAAAGAGTCACTAGTCCAATTTGGGTAGAATAGTTCACAAAGAGAAATAAATTTGAAGTAAAGTTATACAATCTTAACCTTAAAAACTAATCTATTAGTTCTATTTTTTAAGATCATGACCCTGAGGCAGAGAAAGGGTAAAAGACTTGGTCAGGATTAGGCAGCAAATCCAAGGAAAGATCTGAAGTCAGATCTCATCACACCTAAGTCCAACTATACCCACTACTATACTAATCCACTATACCCCCCAACTACTCCAGACAGTAATTAAATAACATGGAGAGAAATTACCACCAGAATTAAGTACCCTGAAAATACAGCATTATAAAGATTATCCAGGGTTTTCCCTTATACAAATCCTTTATTATGTCTGGAAATTCAGCTTGATGTGCCTTTTCCCATGTCACGTCAGTGATTAGCTGTACAATAAGTGACAGTAACTGATTTGATGGTCTTAATCATTCCTGATACTAATTTAGGGAATGAAAAAAGCAATATCACATATCTTTCAAATAAAATAAGTATCTTAAAGGAAGATGTTTTCAGAGGAAGAAAAGTAATGAAATTCATTTCTGGCAGGATAACTGTTTTCAGGTCTCTGATTCACATCTCTTCTGTTATGCAGTGGTATGGCTAAACACTTTTGAGGAGGTTGTGGGATAACCAACTGTTGTGGTTTCTCCAACTCCAAAAGAAATGCCATATTATTAATGATTTTTTAAAAATTAAACAAAATGTCATTTTGAAGGTGGTATTCTTTGCTTTAAAAACAAAAAACAAAAAGCTAATCTTGACAATACATGCACAAGTAATTCAATTTAACAAACTTTTAATAACCATTTATTCTGAATAAATATATAACACTCCATCTCCTGACTCCAGGCATTTTCAGCTCTGAAGTCAGGAAGACCTGAGTTCAAATCTGGTCTCAGACACTTAACACTTCCTAGCTGTGTGACTCTGGGCAAGTCACTTAACCCCAATTGCCTCGGGGGGGGGGGGGGAAACCAACAACAAAATAATATGAAGTAAAAGCTGCTAAAGTACTTCATAAAGTGGCGGCAGAAAAGTCTTATTACTATAGTCTGTCCCAATTCTTAGAGATCCAATGTACCTTAATAAGTAAACTCTTCAAGGGGCAGCTAGGTGGCACAGTGGATAGAGCACCAGCCCTGAAGTCAGAAGGACCTGAGTTCAAATCTGCTTTCAGACACTTAACATGCCCTAGTTGTGTGACCCTGGGCAAGTCACTTAACCCCAATTGCCTCAGCAAAAAAAAAAAAAAAAAAGTAAACTCTTGGGGGAGGGGGAATAGGGATGGAATAGGGGGGAGGGGGAAAACAAGCAAACACAAAACATTTCTAAAATAGACTTGAGGCTTGCTATATCTCAACTTCCAAGTCAAACAAGAGGCTTATTGCCTCAGCATTTGAATTTTCCAAAATTAAAAGACTGAGATTCAGTCCTGAGTCCTAACCAAAGTAAAGAGCACCTGGCATACACATTCCAGGGCTGGCACCTCTTGTATACCAACTAACTCAATTGCCACCCTGCAGAAACCACTAAAAAAAGTTTCCTTTTCTTAGAAGACACTTTGTATCAAAGCCTTCCAGCTACTCAGAATTGTAGTGCCTTAGAGGTCTGGAATGACTGGGCAGGGAAGATGTGAGGAAGATAGAGCAAACACATCAAACTTACTTGTGGAAAAGACAGGGTTACAGTAGGAAGCCAATCATAGTGCAGAAGACTGGGGCTTAAGTAATGAGGCTCTTCTAATATTGACATTTGAAGATGCTGGTCCAGATATCCTTTACAATGTAAATAATCAGCAAGTGCTATGAGTCAAAAGAATCTTTTTTTTTCCCCTTTCCTTGTTGACAGTCACTGAATTGAGGCTATAGTGAGGGGAATTACTAGAAGAGAAGTTAGGTTTCCTCAATTGTACTTAGTAATTATTTAGAGGGGATGGTAGGGTTTGGACAGGACATAGAAGAAAGGAAGGAAGAGAGAGAATAAGTATTTATTAAGGGCCTTCTATGTGTCAAACATTATCCTAAGTATAACATTTGATCCTTACACAAAGGTAGATAATGGTAGGTGAAATCTGGAAGAGTAGCAGCTCCATTCTTAAGCTGAATAGAACAGAAATTTATCCTGATTCATTTTTCTAATCTGGACCAGACCAGTCTGTTCCCTCCTTTGGCAGACTGGTGACATTTCATTTCTCAAGGCAGACTATAAAGGATACTTTTAGAAATGTTGGTAATCACATTTAGTGTTAGGTCAGTTGCCTTTTAATATTGGTGTCATTCATATTACTTGGTAATTTTTCTATTATTTCTTCCATCTGCTTTCTTCATATAAAACTTTCTTTGACTTTCTCACATTTGTTTTTTCTTCTGGAAAAATCAATATTTCATTAAAATCATGTAAAATAGCTTGTTTTAGCCATTCCCCCAGTCAATTGTCACCACTTCACTTTTATATTGTTTCAGATTTTTTTTGTCATCATTAAAACTAAATATTTTGGCATATGTGAAACTTCTTTTTTTTCTTATCTTTTTTTCTTTGATCCCCTTGAATAAATGCCCAATTGCAATGTCACTGGATCAAAAGAATAAACAATTTAGTATTTTTTGTCTACATAATTCCAAAATCTTTCCCAAAATTATGGGACCAATTCACAATTTCCAGCAACAATCATATGTGTGCCTATCTTTCTACAACCTCTTCTAACAGAAAACTGAGATCTGGGAAAGACCTTGGCTTAAAAGACCAAGGTCTCCCACTGCACCATCCTTCATCAACCTTAAGTATGTTTTGTCACTGGACTCTAATGAGTCTAGAGTAGAGAGTGATGCTGGTGACTTTGCCCAGCCCTGCCTCATTCAAATCCAATTCACTTGCAAGTTAAGACATCTCCCTGCTGATATTATTGATCCTCTTCAAGAGTTAAACATGAACAGTAACATTAACAATTTCTATCTTATCTTCTCATACTTCTCATAAAATCTCCAAAACATTTTAGTTTACTCTTAGTGATATTAAGGATTTGTATCTTTTGGAGAGAAAAATAAAATTTTATATGTCTATTTAAAAAAAAATTATTGCCAGAAAAAAAATATAGCAGCCTTTTTTTGTAGTGGTAAGGAAATGGAAATTGAGTGAATGCCCATCAGATAGGGAATGGTTGAATAAGTTATGATATATGAATGCAATGAAATATTACTATTGTATAAGAAATGATGAGCAGGATCATTTCTTAAACGCCTGAAAAGACTTAAATGAGTGTAGCAAGTGAAGCAAGCAGAACTAAGAATACTGTACATAATAACAAGATTATGTGATAGTCAAGTGTGATGGATTTGGCTCTTCTCAACAATTTGGTGATCCAAGGCAATTCTAATAGACTAGGGATAGAAAATATCATCTATATGCAGAAAGAGAACTATGGAGACTGAATGTGGACCTTTTATTGTGTTGTAATTTGCTTGGTTTTTTTCCCCCATTCTAGTGATATTTTTCCCCCTTTTGGTCTGATTTTTCTTGTACAATATGACAAATATGGAGATATGTTTAAAGTAATTGTGCCTGTGAAATCATAAGTCCTGTTCCTATCCTGTCTACTTTATACATTTGTATCCATGTTATCTACCCCAAGAGCAAGTAATGTTCGTGAGAGCAGGAATTTTGTCATTTCTGTCTTTATATCCTCAAGTAGAGGGCAACTAGGTGGCACAGTGAATAAAGCACTAGACTTGTAGTCAGTAAGACTCATCTTCCTGAAATCAAATGTGATCTCAGACACTTACTAGGTATTTGACTCTGGACAAGTCACTTAACCCTGTTTGCCTCAGTTTCCTCATCTGTAAAAAATGAGCTAGAGAAGAAAATTGAATTGAATATTTTTGTCAAAGAAATTCCAAATGAGGTCACAAAGAGTGGGACACAACTGATCAACAACTGAAGCAAATTAATCTGAAAGTCTGATCATAAAGCCATGAAGAGTAGGACATGAATGAAATGACTAAATAACAATAATAAAAATCCTCAATTGATGCCTAGTTAGATACCTGGTACATAATAGATACTTAATAAATGCTTATTGATTGGTCTTTCCAACTTTTCTATTTAAAGATGAGGAACCAGAATCAGTGTGACTTAAGTACTTTTCTTAAGGGCATTAGTACAAGTAGTAGAACCAGGTCTACTGATTCCTTGTTCTACATTCATTCCACTGTATCAAAGTTGCAAAACACACTTTGCTAATTGTGCTTTCCTAACAGTGTATATAAAACTCTGAAATTTTTTTTACTCACAAGTGTGCAATAGAGAATATAACCTTCAAAGCAAACATATATGTGAAAAAAATATGTTCTTCCACACCAGTGGCATTCAAATAAGTAGAAACACAATGAATGTTCTCATTTATTAAACTAAGTACAGACAAAGATTTTTTTTTTTAATCAATGAAAAATCTCATGACAGTACTGGTAGGAAGTTCTAGATATGAAGATTTGCTTCTTAAAATGTAATGCATCAGACATAAATATATTCATGCTTAACTGTAGCCTGCTTGGGATGGAGGGAGAGGAAAGGGGAAAAAAGAATAAAATAAGAAGTACACAGCAGAGACCAAAAGAAAATCAACAAGGAAGGGAAAAAAATGGACAGTTATCAATATGATGTCTTCCCTTATTATGTATGCTGTCTTGAAATGGTTACACATTTTGAATTCTCATATTCCTTTTCTGTCTTTTTCTATTTTGTTTGTTCTTACTTTGCATTTAGTTTTTAATTTTATTTTCTAGTTAAGTTTTAAAACATTTTTAAAATGAAAAATAAAAAGAGAAAATGTAATGGAAATTATAAAGGAAACAGAATGATTTAATAGAAGTGATAAGAAGATGCTCTCAGCCCAAACCTTTGTAGAGGTGAGAGTTTCATAAGTATATAGTGCACAGATTTTTTTTATATATTGCTCAATTAGGCTAATTTTTTTTTCCTTTTTCTCTTTTTTATTGGTCTTTTTAAAAAATACCGTTTACTAAATGGAATGACTCTTTGGCTTTTACAAAGAGGAATACTGGGAGAAAAGTATGATGTAAAAGACTGAGACTGAATTGTGGATCATAACATAGCTTTTTTTTACTTTTTTGTTGGTGTTTGCTTGCTTTTTTTTTCTTTCTCATTTATTTTTCCCTTTTTGATCTGACTTTTCTTATGCAGCATGATAAATATGGAAATATATATAGAAGAATTGCACATATTGGATTACTTGCTATCAAGGGGAGAAAGTGGGGAGAAGAAAGGGAGAAAAAATTGGAATAAGATTTTTTTAAGGGTAAATGTTGAAAATATATTTACATATATTTTGAAAATAAAAAGCTATTATTTTAAAAAGATTACTGAGCCAATTCTTAACTGAATTCAGTTTTTAATTACTGAGCAGAATTAGTAGGAAGTTCTAGATATGACTGACTCTTGTGAGAATGTCAATTGTTCCTGGTAAAACTGATTACTCAAAGATAAAGCGGTTTTAACCAGTAAGGCTGCAGGACAGAGACAGTCATTCATTTACCAAATCCCAATTCAACATAAAGAGAAGGACATGCAAGGGCACAGTAAACACGATTTTCAAATGATAGCTCCTCCTTTCTCAATAAATAAATGAATAGATGGATGGATAATAGATGAATTTTTAGTATACAAATGAACAAATAGATGGATAGATAGCTAAACTACCACTAACTTCCAATAAAAATCTCAGATAGGGGAAAAAAGCTAAACATACAATGTCAATTATTTTAGTGAGTCACCCTCACATGACATTAAGATTTTAGAATATAATTCCAATGTAAGATCTATACCAAACTATTTTAAAATGATATATGTTTTCCCAATTTTTTATTCCTGACCTCATGCTTATATGAGTCAGTCCACATGCATCATTGGCTAGACACTTGATCACAAGATCACAGATCTAGAGCTAGAAAGGACTTCAGAGACCATTCAATACAAACCTCTCATTTTATGAGGGAAAACAGGTTCTAGGAGGTAAAATGACTTGCCTAACATTACCAAATATTAAATTTTAGAGAGAGACATTTGTACGTAGGTTTTCTGGATGCAAAACTAATAACTTTTCCACTATATGATACAATTTTGCAGCCCAATTTTTGAAATGAAGAGGATCTAAATTCTTTAGGAATAAAAGCAGTTTTATTTTTACAATGATCAGCACAGAATGGATAAATAAGTGTAGCTGATAATGCCAATCTAATCATCTAAATTCAAAAGTCCTTAAAATTACTGAATAAACCTTTTATCACCTGAATTTACAATTGGAAATGACTTTCCTATGGTGTTGGGGAATTAAATTACTATCATCTCTGAAACAAGACTTGGGGGAAAGTGGCCACCAGAGTACATTGCCAAATCATCTTATCAACTTTCCTAATTAAAGAGTAGATTAATTTAAGTAAATCAAGTTAAGCAAAACTTAACCAATTTCTCTAAGAATTTTACCTGGAACTGGTAGTAATTTTTCAAAGTGGGTAGAAAAATCAAAAGACTTCTCATATTTGTATATTTTGTTGTCATGACAATAAGATGCAAAGGAAGTGAGACAGGGCTTCTCAAAGTACCACTGTAAATACTCAGAATAGATGAGCAGGTGGATATTTTTTTTTTATTTTAAATTTTTATTTTATTTGCATAACATATGTGTGGGTAATTCTTCAACAATAACCCTTACACAGCTTTCCGTTACAAATTTTCCCCCCAACTCCCCACCCCTCCCCTAGATGGCAGGATATCCATTACATGTTAATTATGTTAAAATATTGGCAAATCGAATATATGTATACATATTTCCAAACTTATCATTGGTGTGCAAGAAAAATCTTATCTACACAAACGATATATCAGATAAAGGAAACACAATGTAAGCAAACATCAATCAAGGAGTATGAGAATGTTATGTTGTGGTCCACATTTCGCATCCCTCTCTCTGGGTGTATATGGCTTTCTTCAGTGAACAATTGGAGGTGGTTTGAAACATATCAATGTTGAAGAGAGCCATGTCCATCAGAATTGATCGTCATATAGTACTGTTGTTGCCGTGTATAATGATCTCCTGGTTCTGCTCATTTCACTCAGCATCAGTTCATGTAAGTCTCTCCAGGCCTCTCTGAAATCATC
>JAJPUD010008969.1:0-29628 GCA_023553655.1 Myrmecobius fasciatus
ACACACACACACACACACACACGCACACGCACACGCACGTGTGTGCTCTAACATGCAACCCAAAGCTTGTTGGTAAGTCAGTGCATGCAGAGAGGTTGGCTAATGGTCTTCCCTGGCAGCATCCCCAAAGGTGGATGTCAGAAGGCACTGTGGATCCCAGGGTCAGGGCAGAGAATTACCAAGTCCTGTGGGGCAGTATCATCTACACCAAGATGAAGCAGCCGGTCAGGCGATCCATGCTTGGTAGAGAAGGTGGGGGAGGCAGGGGACAAAGAGCAAGGAAGGCAGCACTTGTTCTAGCTGTAAGGGCTCTGAGTACAGCCAAAAGGAGTGGGGAGAAAAAGAGAAAGGTGATGGGCTCACAGCTCCTTTCCTGAAGATGGCAACAAAAAGCCAGCCAGAGCAGCAGAGTTAGGATTCCTGAAGAGCTGAAGCCAAAGATGATTTCCTGGGATGGGATGTCCCCATAGCAGCAAGAAGAGCAGAAGAAGTTGAATTTGTTGTCTCATGTTCTGGAGACCTTGTCTCTGTCCAAATGGGTGTGTGTGTGAGGAGGTGGGGGGGGAGTTGTCTCTGGAGTGTCCAAGGACCTGTCTCTCCTCCCCTGTAGCCAAAGTCTGGTGTTCTTTCCCAGGAAGGAAGCAAGTGAGTCAGGGAAGAGGAGCAGAAAGGA
The DNA here is from genome assembly GCA_023553655.1 of Myrmecobius fasciatus. Taxonomy (NCBI): domain Eukaryota; kingdom Metazoa; phylum Chordata; class Mammalia; order Dasyuromorphia; family Myrmecobiidae; genus Myrmecobius; species Myrmecobius fasciatus. Next base: position 674 of record JAJPUD010008969.1, read on the forward strand.
GGAAGGAGGAAGAACCCCCTCCACTGCCCAAGTAGTGCTCTGCTTTCTTAATTCACAAAATAAAATTCCATTTCAAAAAATTAAAATCCCCAAGTTAAAAAGCCAAAGTGGGCAGATTCTGCAGCACGGGGTAGAAAGAAAGCAGTGGTTGGGTTCGGACGGACCTTGGGAAGGAAGCAGAAGGAGGGGCAGGCACGGATTCTGGGAGCTTTACAAAACAAAATTCAAAAAACTGCATATTTTCTTTTTAAAAAAACCTACAAAATAATAAAAACAGAAAAGTCCGTAATCAAACCCATCAAGAAGAACCCATGGCCAATGCCCCAGTAACAAAGCTTTCCACTTTCTTTTAAAAGAAATTTTAAAAAATAGCCCAAACAATAAATCCCAACACAACACAATTTTTCTCATACGGAGACATGAATGTCCAGTCACTGGTTGGTCTCCTTGGGGTGCGTAGAGTCTGTTTTTAAAAATGTTTTCTTTGCAAAAGAAAGAAAAAAAAATCTGATCTCCTTGAATGCAGCACAAAGGAAAGGTGTCTGTGTAACCCCAGGCTCCACCAGTGATGTGGGGGCAGCGGTAGGCGTGAGAGCAGCCGTCCTCTCAGGCCCAGGCCCATCTGTAAGAGATATCGGTCTTTCATCATCAGGATGAGCAGCCTTCTTGGAGGTCCACACCTTGCTCCCTCATTCTCTGCCCCTGACCACTTCCAGCCTCTCAGCGTTAAAGAGGGAGCCAGCGATATGCAAGACCCAGGGAATCCCCACAGCCAGCAGAGACGGGGAAACAAGCTCCACTCAATTGCCTGGGTCTCCGTGTCTCCCCTCTGACCCCTGGGCCTCCTGCCCTCCCCCCAGGGCTCTTACCCACTGTTACTTGCTGTACTGGAAGGAATAGGCCGCATGATCGGAGGGAGGGTCCACTGCTACTTGACTCTGCTGGCCACTGCTTTCCTGTGTCATAGCCAAGGGAGGGAAAGTCATCCTCCCCTGCCCTCTACCCTTCCACAGACTAATATGCCCACAAACTGGTGTTTTGCCCCTCAAATATGAAGCACCCTACTCTCCCTACCCCCACCCCAAGACAACATCCAGACCATAATTACTGGCAAAAAGCTCCAAGGAAAAAGAAGGGTCTAGAGGTCCAAAGAGCACAGAGCCTTGGTTTGTCTTCCATTCTTGCATGTCTTCCCCACATCCCCAGAGAAATCACAAAGTTCTCACCTCAACAGGAACACTGGAAGAAGGCACAGGTGTGTACTGGGGGATATAAGCTCCTTGCATAGCTGCAGCTGGGGGCATATACTAGGAGGAGGAACATGGACAGAATGGAGGAGACTCCTTGGGGCCTCTTTCCCCATCCCCCACTGTGGCCTTTCAGCTACCCAGCCCTTCCCCATCTATCAACCCTATCTCATTCATCATGTTCTCTCATCCTAAGCTTTCTTGTGCAGGCTGGCATCTTTCCAGAAACGAGGTGGCACAAAAATGCAAGAATTTTTCTTTCTGTGAGGATTTTTAGACAATTTGCAGAAACTTGGAAAGTATCATATTTCTGCCTGTCTGGACAATGTGATGAGGTAGGACGTAGTTGAAAGAGATAATGGGAGGAATAATGATGTAGGAGACAGATAGATATTTTACCTCTAATAGGCTGCCTCTGACCCAATCCCATGATCATGGGTTCTTGAGCATGTTTATATATACTTAATAAAAGAATTATATAGATTGTAGGGATCCTAAGACATCCCAGGAAATTTTCATTTGAAAGTGACTGCCCTTCCCCCCAATCAACCATGGCTTTACCGTGCCCGTGCTGCTGAGGGAAAGGTGGCCCAGCTGCTGGGTGAGAGGTCCCATCATTGAGGCAGGCTGGATGGAAATGGTGTGGTCCATCCCTGGGGTCAGGACTGTGCCCTGGGGAAAGAAGCAAGAAAAGGGGAAAGAAAAGGGACAAGGATAGCTTCAAAGGCTTCAGGCTCAAGATTAATAAATAGCCTGAAATGAAGGCTAATAATAGCCCCTGGAGAACACAAAAAGACCCTGTCAAGTGGCAAGAAGTGGAAAAGGTGAGCATACTAATGGGTAAGCTGTAGAAAGAGGCTCCCTGACTCTGCTGCCTGGAGGAAAAGTTACCTGGCTAGGAATGTTTTAGCTTTTGCCCACCTTCCTGAGGGTAATAATCCCTCCTCTCCCCTGCCCTGCCCCACAGGAACCTTGCAAGAAAGACTAGAGATACTCACTGCAGGCGGCATGAGGTATGACTGGTGGTGCATCCAAGACGGACTGTGAACCTAAAGAGAATGGAGATATCTGAGCCACCCCCTAAAAATAATAATTATAATAGTAATTGCCTTTGGGGCCCTACCCAGCCCCCCAAACGAAAAGTTGGCAAAGTCAGGTCAAAAGTCCAATATAAGTTGGACTTAGATAACAAAAAGCATTAAGAATAAGCACTCTGCACCTAAACCACCATATCAAACCAAAGAGAATGCACATTCCATTCTTATGATGATGCTTCTACCTGATATGAAGATACAGCAGATGGCAGGTAGGGAGAGAGTGTGGTCTGGGCAATCATCCTGTTGGGAGTGATGCTATAGGGCGATGCTGTATAAAACCTGTAGGAAAGAGTCACACTAAATAAAAAGGTTATAGGGAACTCTAGGATGAAGGGTCCCATAGCTAAGTATGGTGAGTTCCTCCTATCTCAAGTCTACTCAAGTGTACCTGTTTCCTTATAGTCTTGCCATTTGGGGGGAAAATGCCTTTTCTTTTTACCTCATAGTCATTCTGGACTCTCTACCCCACAAATCAAACTTCCTTATAACAAAAAGGTTACTAAAATCACAAAATACAGTGACCACATCTAACATACAAACTACTTTCTGTTCTATGAAAGTAGAACACCTTCCATCTCTCTGCTATGAAGGAAGGAGGTATATTTCATCATCTGTTCTCAAAACTCAGAAACCTCTTACGTCTCTTCCAGCTTGATATTTTTTCAGTTTTCCTACCATTTATAGGGACCCACTTTGTAAGAACAATTTAGGCATTTTTCTTGCATAATTCTGAACTAAGAGCCATGGTCTCTTTCAGGGATCATTCCTATGTTCTGTCAATTTGTAAAGAGGGGAACAATTGTTTTAATGCGCAGTACTTTTATTATTAATGATCTAGGTCACATTTTCAAAGAATCATTTATAGTTTATAAATTTTTGGGAAAACTAATTGTTTACAATTTGTTTTAATATTTCTCTGCTAAGGAACAGTATTACCAATTTTAGTTTTTGACCATTTTTTTGGCCAATTTGCCATATATAAAATATTACCTTAAAATTGTTTTAAAATATAAATCTTTGTATATTCAAATGTTTGAATAAATTTTCAAGTAGTTATGAACAATTTGTGTTCCTTCTGAAAACTATTCCTTTAGCCATTTCTCCATTAGAGAATGTTTATTGTTATTCTTCTAGCTTTGTATCAGTTCTTTGTAGATATTAGCTATCTCTACCACAAATAATTTTTTCTATTTATATAGAAAATCTCTCTATAATACAATAAAATATTTCTATCTGCCAGGAATTCCCCCTTGAAAAACATGATGACACCTTGAAACTCAACTAAACCACATCTTCCTTTAAAAAAAATCTCTAACTACGCCTTCTCTGTGAACAGCATCACCATCTTCCCAGTGGCTCTTATTCTTTGACTCTTCCCTCTCCCTCAATCCCAGATATCCCATCAGTTGCCAAGTTCTTTTGTTTCCATCTGCGGTCACATTCTCTTCTTCATGCCCATCTCCCTCAACAGCTGCTCTTATCGATTCTCAACTGCACTAATGGAATAACCCCCTAACAAGTCTTTCTCTATCTCAATTACCTCTCCCATCTATTTTCCATACCTAAGGAATCTTTGTAATGGACTATCATGATCATGTCATTCATCTACTCAAAAATCTTCAGCAGTTCTTCACTACTTACACAAAAAAGTTTAAACTTCTGGCTGGCATTCAAAGGTTTCCCCTACCTACCTCAATATTTCTTACTGTACAACCGGCACATATAACTTTTCCAAGTTCCAGTCAAACTGAACTTCTTTCCATCTCTCATGCTTGTCCTAATTTCTCCATGGCTTTTTTCTCCATTCACCTCTGCTCCTCCGTGCTTGACATAGATTCTATCTTCTACACCATCTGTTCATGTGCCTCCCTTCCTTAAAGACCCAGTTCAGATGTCACTTCTTTCACAGACACTTTTTGGATACAGTTCCATTCTTCCCTTCAAAAAAAATTCTCATTATCCAATTCTCCTTTGCCCCCACTGTAGTCTTTCCTGTATCAAACCATATTTCTCTCAACTCTAACAATAAAATATGTGCTATTTTTAAAATCACTTCATGGAATTGGCACTTAACATTCCTTGACTTTGGTAAATAAAACATTATGAAAAATAAGCAAAAGATTTTTATATGATAAAATCCACCAATTTTGTCTTCAGTAATTTCTTCCATTTGTTCAAGAGAAAATTTCTCTTCTTTACAACTGAGATAAACATTTTCTTTCAGTATTAATTCAACCAAAGGGTGAAAGGCCTAGAACAAAAGCCATCAGAACTAATTCTTCCACAATACTGTTAACTAAATTTCCTAAGTTTAAAAAATTGAACAAATCCTTCCCTTAACTTATACAACTATAGACTCAAGAGCTGGTAGGGTCACCTCATCCAACCCTTTCATTTTACAGATGAAAATAAACCCAGAGAGGTTAAGTAAGGGCCTTGCCCAAGGCCATGCTTGTAGGCTTAATCAAATATAAATGATGATAGATTAGTTTCTTTTTCTAGATTTTCTTCTATTCCAATGATTTATTTTTCTATTTTATAATGGCCATTTAACACTATCTTGAAAGCTGGTAGGACACATTCTATGTAAATATTTTTTCTAGAGTACCTCTTGATATTTATGTTTTTCTATACTATATTGGATTTTTCTAATTCTGTAAAATAGCTCTTTGGTATTTCAACTGATATTGGGACTAAAATTTATAAACTAATAAGGGAAGTATTTTTGGTTAGACTTAACCATATATATAACCACATATATAGTAGAGATGATTATCCTTACAAATGTTAACTTCCTTCTAATTTCTGCTCAACAAAAATCTTTTAAATTTGTCCCTGAATAGGTTTCTTACATGTCTTAGTCAACTTGAAAAATATTTGACACTTTGTCAACAACTGCAAATGGAATTTATCAGGTTTTTAAAAATTTTGGACTCTGGATTTACCTTGATAGAAGTAATAATCACCTCATTTCACCCCCCCCTTAAATCTTATATTCTTTAAATATCTCATTGAGTCATCTGCAAATAGAGATATTTTAATCATTACACTGGCAATCCTTTTTCTTTTAGTTTCTTCGTCATGCCTTATTGAATTGCTAACATGTCTCTGAGGCTGGCAAGATGTACTAAAGACAATAAGGAGTCAGAAGTCAGACCTCCATGTTACTCTATAGGGAAGCTCACTAGAGGTGCCTCTGCAAGTCATTTAAGCTTTCCAAGTTTCATTTGCTTTCTCTATAAAGTGAGATATTCACATCCTGCCACTACCTGACTCAGAGGGCTATTGGGCATAAAATAGATTCTAAACTATTATATTAAATATCAGCTATTGTATTCATTAAGATTACATAAAATGAAAATTGATAGTATGCACTCCTCATTTACATTTTTTGTTTTGTTTTGTTTTTGCTGAGGCAATTGAGGTTAAGTGACTTGCTCAAGGTCACACAGGGAATGTTAAGTGTCTGAGACCAGATCTGAACTCAGGTCTTCCTGACTTCAGGGCTGGTGCTCTATCCACTGCGATTTACATCTGTTTTTAATGGAAAATCCATTCTGTATATGAACTCTTAGTTCCAAATATTGCCCTAAATATCACAGCCTAGTGAGGAGTCCTGAAGAGCACTTACCCATTCTGGAGAGCTGTGGCAGGGTCATAGGTCAGTGTCATGCCACCCTGTGAGAGAAAAGCACACAGATCAGCCTGAGAGTGTTTGGGTAAAAGGCAGGAAAATCCTAGACTTCAGAGGCACTAGAAACCTTTATTTTCCAGATAATTACTACAGTCTGCCCATGGCAGATATTCTGTTGTTCATTCTTCAGACTCAGGGAGGACTAAAATGACTTCCCTACATGGGAGTAAAAGGACAATACATCCGACTGTGGCTGATCATCCAATGTAAGCTCAGAAGGTGCCTACCACAGCACAGTCTGCAAGAACACTCGGAGTGAAGCTGCCTCTAAATCCGTGCATTTCTCCTTTGTTTTGAGCTGCTACAATTCTGCTTGGCCCAAAGAACACAGTGTCTTCTTTGAGGTGGGCATGCCATGCTGGATGGTCCTACATCAGCGTTTCCTATCTCCCAACAGATACTAAAGTTCTTCAGAGAGACTCTGAGTGGGTCCTTTTACCTCTTCTGACCTCCAAGTGAGGGCTTGCTTTGTGTGAGTTCTACACAAAATAGTCTTTTAAGTAAGCGTATTCTCAGCATTTGAGGAATGTGGCCAACCCACTAGAGCGGCACGCTGTACAGTAGAGTTTGAATGCTTGGCAGTTCAGCTTGAGAGAGAACCTCCGTGTCCAGTAGCTTCTCTTTCCAGGTAATTTTCAGACTCTTCCTTGGACAATTCAAATGGAAGTGATCCAGTTTTCTGGCATAGAGCTGGTAGACTATCCAGATTTCTCAAGCATACAACAATGGGGTCAGCCCAACAACTTGCTAGCCCTTCAGTCTGGTAGACGGCTTAATACCTTTTCTTTCTTAAGCTTTCTCGTGGAGCCTCCCAAACACTGTGCTAGCTCTGGCACTGAGGGCATCAACTGCATCTTCTATGGGGACATCCCTGAAAAGTACACTGCCAAGGTAAGCGAACTTATTCACAGCACTCAAAATTTCTCCATTTGTCCTAACTGCTGGCTCCACAAATAGATGGTATGCTGTGGTGCCGGCTAGTGGAGAACTCTGTTTTCTTGGTGTGGAATGTCAGGCCAAAATTAACACAAAATTGATCCAAGCTCTGCTGTACCTCGACCTCAGAGGCTGTATGGAAGAGAGGTTTTGTTAATGCTCTAGAAGCAGAAGATCTTCTACAAAGGCCCTGGAGTTAAGCAGCCACTATGCCTCAAGGGGATGCTTGTCACCTATTAGATCTTTGGGTTGATATCAGGTTTCTCAGAAAGCAAGTTAACAGACCTTCCATCCCACTTTACTGTCTTCATATTATTCCAAGATCCTTATAATCCTCTCTTTCTTCACTTACCACATCACCATCTCGTGGCCAAGACCGGCCATTCTGTACATATTTCCCCTGGTTCTGGCGTTTCTTTTGCCCACCATCAGCAAATTTGCAGAGCAAAGGATCAGACGGGGCTGCCAAGAGAAAAGTGGACAGGAAGTTGCGTTCTGACCCATCTTGACTTAAGTACACTTCTGCTTCTGTCTCACTGTGTAGTGATCACTCCACAAACCTCTCTTTCCTGATCCCTCTTCCTTACCTGGTACTCCAGGGGGTGTCTTAATGTATTTTCCATTAAAGTGAGTTATGATGGCTTCACATTTCTCTGTGGACTCCATCCTGTAAGGGCAGGAAGGAGGAGTCAGGCTTTTCTTCCTTCAATGTGCAGCCCAAGTTCTCTAAGGGCAGGAATTGCTAAGCTCCCAGCCTGTCTCAAATACATCCAGTCATAATCTCATGAGCTCAATATCCCTCTCTCAATATATTCTAGGAAGTGGATGAAACAAATGATATAAGGACAGAAAACCCCAGATCCTGGTCTTAAGCCCATCTCTTAGTAGCCATTGGGATTCCTTAAATCTCTTGTTTCTCAGTCTTTTCATTTATAAAATAGGGATAATAGACAAATATACAACCCCCTCCATCTCACAAGGTTTTGAGGACTAAATGAAATAAATGTGAACATGACTTTAAAACTCTAAAATCCTCCATAAAATGTAAGACTCTTACAAAGTTAAAGCAAAGCTAACACCTTTTCTATCTGAAGGTGTAACTCAAAATCCAGGAACCCTCCTGGTAAGCTAAGAGATAAAAAAGCCCAGAATAGAACATTTGGGGGGAGCTGATAATTCAGAACAAGGGAGCTCAGTAACCGGATCCTGGTGCAGTTTAACTAGGAGTTGGACATCATGTGATGTGAACAAGACTCAACATCACAGGGATGTTCATATTCACCTTCAATATGAGGCTGAGGGACTTAGCCTGAACAACAGGTAGCTATGCAGAAGTCACCAGAAGGGTTTCTAGGCCAGAGACAAAGGGGTACATGCCAAAGAAATAGGAAACAGTTGGGGAAAGATTAAAAGCCAAAGCATTTCTGTGATGATACCTGACATGCTTATTTCATTAGACAGTCATGAAGAAAATGATCTATAAACTTTAAGGAGCTACAAGAGACAGCACAGCAGAGAAGGCACAGGAAAGAGAAGCTGACAGGTTCCTGTCCTGCTTCTGACACAAACCAGAGGCATGATTCTGGCCAACTCACTTCACCTCTACCCCAAACAATGATCTAAGACTCTTTAGTGAAAAAAGGCTTTTTCTATCCCCAGGACCAGATGGATTTACATGTGAATTCTAGTAACATTTAAAGAACAATTAACTCCAATACTATATGAACTATTTGAAAAAAATAGGGAACAATGAACTCCTACCAAATTCCTTTTATGACACAGACATGGTACTGATACCTAAACCAGGTAGGATGAAAACAGAGAAAGAAAATTATAGACCAATCTCCCTAATGAATATTGATGCAAAAATCTTAAATAAAATATTATCAAAGAGATTACAGAAAATCATCCCCAGGATAATACACCATGACCAAGTAGGATTTATACCAGGAATGCAGGATGGTTCAATATTAGGAAAACTATTAGCACAATTGACTATATCAATAACAAAATTAACAAAAAACACACGATTATCTCAATAGATGCAGAAAAAGCATTTGATAAAATCCAGCATCATTCCTATTAAAAACACTAGAGAGTATAGGAATAAAAGGATTTTTCCTTAAAATAGTCAGTGGCATCTATTTAAAACCATCAGTTAGCATCACATGTAATGGTGATAAACTAGAACCATTCCCAATAAGTTCAGGAGTGAAGCAAGATTGCCCACTATCACCATTACTATTCAATATTGTATTAAAAATGCTAGCTTTGGCAATAAGACAACAAAAAGAGATTAAAGGAATTAGAGTAGGTCATGAGGAAACCAAATTGTCACTCTTTGCAGATGATATGATGGTCTACTTAGAGAACCCTAGAGAATCAACTAAAAAACTATTAGAAATAATCCACAACTTCAGCAAAGTTACAAAATAAACCCACATAAATCATCAGCATTTTAATACATCACTAACAAAATCCAACAGCAAGAGATACAAAGAGAAATTCCATTTTAAAATAGCTGTCGATAGTATAAAATATTTGGGAATCTATCTGCCAAGGGAAAGTCAGAAACTCTATGAATACAATTACAAAACACTTTCTACACAAATAAAGTCAGATCTAAACAATTGGAAAAATATCAAGTGCTCTTGGATAGTTGAACAAATATAATAAAGATGATAATACTACATAAACTAATTATTTAGTGCTATACCAATCAAACTCCCAAGAAACTTTTATTGACCTAGAAAAAAATAACAATAAAATTCATCTGGAAGAACAAAAGGTAAAGAATTTCAAGGGAATTAATGAGAAAAAAAAAGCAAATGAAGGTGGCCTAGCTGTACCAGATCTAAAACTGTATTATAAAGCAGCAGTCATAAAAACCTTTTGGTATTGGCTAAGAAACAGAGTAGTTATCAGTGGAATAGGTTAGGTTCACAGAACAAAACAGTCAATGACTATAAGTAATCTAGTGTTTGACAAACTCAAAGACTCCAGCTTTTGGGATAAGAACTCACTATTTGACAAAAACTGCTGGGAAAATTGGCAGAAACTAGGAATTGACCTACATCTAATACCATATACCAAGATAAGGTCAAAATGGATGTATGATCTAGACATAAAAAATGATAATATAAACAAATTAGAAGAACATAAGATGATTTACCTCTCAGATCTGTGGAAAAGGAAGGAATTTGGGACCAAAGAAAAACTAGAGATCATCATTAATCACAAAATAGATAATTTTGACTATAGCAATTTAAAACAGTTTTTGTAAAAACAAAACTAATGCAGACAAGATTAGAAGGGAAGCAATAAACTGGGAAAACATTTTTACATTCAAAGGTTCTGATAAAGGCCTCATTTCTAAAATATATAGAGAATTAACTCAAATTTATAAGAATTCAAGCCATTCTCCAATTGATAAATGGTCAAAGGATCTGAATAGACGATTTTCAGATGAAGAAATTGAAACTATTTCTCGTCATATGAAAAGGTGCTCTAAATTACTACTGATCAGAGAAATGCAAATTTCTCTGCAAAAAATGCACTACACAACTGTTAGATTGGCTAAGATGATGGGAAAAGATGATGACGAACGTTGGAGGGAATGTGAGAAAACTGGGATACTGATACATTGTTGGTGGAACTGTGAACAGATCCAACCATTCTGGAGAGCAATGTGGAACTATGCTCAAAAAGTTATCAAACTGTGTATACCCTTTGATCCAGCAGTGTTTCTATTCGGCTTATATCCCAAAGAAATCTTAAAGGAGGGAAAGGGACCCACATGTGCAAAAATGTTTGTGGCAGCCCTTTTTGTAGTGGCTAGAAACTGGAAACTGAATGGATGCCCATCAATTGGAGAATGGCTGAACAAATTATGGTATATGAATGTTATGGAATATTATTGTTCTGTAAGAAACGACCAACAGGATGATTTCAGAGAGGCCTGGAGAGACTTGCATGAACTGATGCTGAGTGAAATGAGCAGAACCAGGAGAACATTATACACGGCAACAAGACTATATGATGATCAATTCTGATGGATGTAGCTCTCTTCCAATTGTTCAGTGATGAAGACAGCCATATACACTCAGGGAGAAGCCTGTGGGATCTGAGTGTGGAGCACAGCATAGCATTTTCATGCTTTCTTTTGATGTTTGCTTGCATTTTGTTTTCCTTCTCAGGTTTTTTTTTTTTTTCTTTCCAGATCCGATTTTTCTCATGCAGCAAGATAACTGTATAAATATGTATACATATATTGGATTTATCATATATTTTAACATATTTAACATGTATTGGACCACCTGCCATCTAGGGGAGGGGTGAAGGGAAGGAGGGAAAAATTTGGAACAGAAAGTTTTACAAGGATCAATGTTGAAAAATTACTCATGCATATGGATGGTAAATAAAAAAGCTTTAAGAAAAAATTTAAAAAAAGAAAAAGGTTTTTTCAGAGCTGCCTGTCTACACTGGTAGAAGTTCAATCATCAGGAGTTCTTTATACCTATCAATTCACAGGTCTAGCCCAAAAAGGGTGATGCAAATATGGGAGCTATTATAAAATAAATATGCATGAATTAAAAATTAAAATTGCTATCAAGAATTTCTCAATCAGGAGTTAGGCCCAGCATATTCCTGAATTCCCAGTGCCTTCAGGGAAAGTCAGATTGTAGTTGACTTTGAACACTATAGCTCTCAGGCCTCTTACCTTGCAAAACCAACGCCTCGACTGGTCCCACTTGTGTCACGAAGAATTCGAGTAGAAATGACTTGCCCAAAAGGCTTCAACATCCCTTCCAACTCTTGCTCATCCATAGTCACTGGGAGGTTTGAGATGTATAAATTTGTAGGATCCTGCTCCTGTTGCTAAGAAAGCACAAAGGTGAGAAAGGGTAGGGCACCCCACCCCCCAACATAGTCAGCAAGTTTCTAGAAAAAAACAAAAGATAAACAAAAGGAGGTGTTTATAACTATCTCTCCCTCCCCAGCCCCACAGCTAAATAGCTGGGGTCTGGAATGATGAAGAAAGTAGGAGACTACTCATTATCTCATCCTGGACAGTTGCCAGAGTCTTTTATATCTGCTATCCAGATAGCCTAAGTTGGAGAGCCTTTCTGAGGGCTTTTCTCCTAGGGGTAGGCTATAAGCATGTACCCCCAAAGGTCTAATCTCAAGAACCCTGGCAGTCAGTCAATCTGCCCAGGACCCCACAACACCCTCAGTTTCAGGCTTTTTCCTATCTTTGCCTTCAGGGCTTCCTTTTCCTTTAAGTCACAGAGCAAAAGTTAGGCCCCTACCTAACAATAAACATTAGAAAGAGAAAATTCTCTACCAATGAGGGGGGTAAAAGTCCCCAACGTCCATAATCTAGTAGAATAGAGAACATTCTGGTCGGGCTAAGGAAGAAAGCAGAGAAAAAGAAGTTTCCTGCCTCCCTCTCTCTCTCTTGTAATGGTTACCCCAAGCTCAGAAGCAACAATGTTGAGGGTGGAACAAGGGGGAAGAACATTAGTTCTGCATTGCAGAGCTGGCTTCAAAAGAACTGCAAAAGCACCACAAGGTACTGGAAGCGGGGAAGGGAAAAAAAAGCCCTCAAGTCCTCAGTTCCCCAGCCTAATAGAAAGAGTGAGCAAGAGGGCTGTGGCTTCATGAATTGGGGGTCTGAATTTATGTTCCTTAGCCTATTCTCATCTGCATCATCCATAGAGTCTGTCTCCTTCCTACCAGGTAAGCAGGTGGGGCCTCCTTCAGAAGGCTGAGGAAGGTTCAGGAGTGAATGATACTCAATCAGGGCTTCTTTAGTTATCTGAAAGCTTCGAACTTGAGACTACCCCCCAGACTATCTACATCCCCAGGTAGGTTAGAGGCATTGCTAAGAAGGAAATTTCCTTACCTTTGCCATCTGCGCCTGCACCCCACTGGCCTTAAGCGCAGTCACAGCTTTCTGTGCAGCTGAAGGGCTGTCAAAATCTACAAAGCCATAGCCTAGAAAAAGGGGACCATGTTAAAGGTAAAGGGGACATCACACAGGCAGGAGAGGCTTTTCAGGGGACTGAAAAGGAGTGAGTCATGTAGTATAGATAACAGAAGGGAAGAGAAACTGAGGAGTTCAAATGCCTCTCCATAGATCTCCTTTGAGATTCCTAACAATGTATGAGAGGATTGAGCTACATATATATCCTTCTCCCCAATCCTTCACTCCTGTCCTGTTGGAACTAACAATTTCAGTTCTACCCAGTAATATCCTACAGCAGGAAGAGGTTTCCCTTAAGCTATATTACATTATAAGTTACTAAGACATTGTTGAGAATATAGCTTCTCTATGGCAAGAGCAAGCAACAGACCTCCTACTAGGGCAGCCCTTATAATCAAGATCTTCCTTTCACTTTCCCAAACCTAGCTCAATCTATCTAAACACAATTAAGTTATTGCCATACATAGTCCTTGCCTCCAGATACACATACTGACTTTACAGTCACAGAAGGAATTTAAGTTGCTAGGCTATATCTTAATTCACATGCCCCTGCCCACTTCTACCACCAAATCCAGGAAAATGTGGGCAAGGAATAAACCCAAACAAAGAAGCTTCTGTGTAGTGTATATTCAAAATCTACTATGCCTGAGTAACCATGATGGCATTCATAGTTAAAATAATATGACCATCAGGAATTCTAGGGACTATCAATTAGTTTTAAAAGGCTGACAGACTAAACTAATTCCCCGGCCCAGTGCTTGCTAATCTATGAACAAAGGAGATGTACAAGGAGACAACCACTTTAAAAATACTACCTACCCCCAAGGATGATCTGTCTTCTCACCTTTGCATTTGTTTGTTGTCTTGTCCAATATGGCCTTAGTAGAAACAATTTTGCCATATCTAGATGAGGAAAGGGGAGAAAAGAAAAGAAAAGTAATTATTTGAGGGCAAGGGAATATTATTCTGTAAGAAATGATCGACAAGATGATTTCAGAAAGTCCTGGAGAGACTATATAAACTGATGCTAAGTGGAATGAACAGAACCAGGAGATCACTGTACACGGCAACAAGATGACTATATGATGATCAATTCTGATGGACACGGCTCTCTTCAACAATGAAATGATTTAACCAGTTCCTATTGTTCAGTGATGAAGAAAGCCATATACACCCAGAGAGAGGGATGTGGGAACTGAGTGTGGACCACAATATATCATTTTAATGTTTTCTATTGATGTTTGCTTGCATTTTGTTTTTCTCCTTAGGTTTTTTTTTTCTTTCTCTTTTTAGATCCAATTTTTCTTGTGCTGCAAGACAACTGTATAGATATGTATACATGTATTGGATTTATCTATTTATTTATTTTAACATATTTAACATGTATTAGGCTACCTGCCATCTAAGGGACAGGGTGAGGGAAAGGTGGGAAAAATTTGGAACAGAAAGTTTTGCAAAGATCAATGTAGAAAAATTACTCATATGTTCTATAAATAAAAAGCTCCAATTAAAAACAACAACAACAAAACACACAAACAAAAAGAATGGGAGTATAAGCACTGAGCTGGATTAATAAGTCTACATACAGCTCCCATTCCAAGCCCATACCTATGAGGAACACTGTTATCCCTAAAAGATTCTAGGTAGCTATCTCCTGCACAGAGAATTCAACTACCAATACTGCCATATATCCTTATAAAGACCCTTAAGAAAGATCTTGGAAATTAAGATTTACAATGGAGGATTGTAAAATAAGAGGACTTGATTTTTTTTTTTTAAAGCTTTTTATTTGCATAACATGTGTATGGGTATTTCTTCAACATTGATCCTTACAAAGCTTTCCGTTACAAATTTCCCCCCTAAAACTGAAGGGATGCCCATCAATTGGAGAGTGGCTGAATAAATTATGGTATATGAATGTTATGGAATATTATTGCTCTGTAAGAAACGACCAGCAGGATGATTTCAGAGAGGCCTGGAGGGACTTGCATGAACTGATGCTGAGTGAAACGAGCAGAACCAGGAGATCATCATACATGGCAACAACAGTATTACATGATGATCAATTCTGATGGACATGGCTCTCTGCAACAAAGAATTGTCTCAAACCAGTTTAAATTGTTCAATGAAGAAAACCATATACACCCAGAGAGAGGGATATGAAATATGGACCACAACGTAACATTTTCATGATCTCTATTGACATTTGCTTGCATTGTGTTGCCTTTCTCTGATTCTTTTTTTTTTCTTGTAGATAGGATTTTTCTTGCATAACTTCTCAAGCATTTCAACATTATTAACATGTAGTGGACTTCCTGCCATCTAGGGGAGGGGAGGGGACTGGGGGTAAAACTTGTAATGGAAAGCTTTGTAAAGATCAATGTTGGGAAACTACCCATATACATGTCATACAAATAAAAAGCTTTAAATTAAAAAAAAATAAATAAAATAAAATAGCCCTGTTAGCAACAACAACAACAACAAAAAAAAAAAAAAAAAAAGAAATGACCAGCAAGATGATTTCAGAGAGGCCTGGAGAGACTTACATGAACTGATGCTGAGTGAAATGAGCAGAACCAGGAGATCATTATACACGGCAACAACAGTATTATATGACGATCAATTCTGATGGACATGGCTCTCTTCAACAATGAAATGTTTCAAACCACCTCCAATTGTTCACTGAAGAAAGCCATATACACCCAGAGAGAGGGATATGAAATGTGGACCACAACATAACATTCTCATACTCCTTGATTGATGTTTGCTTACATTGTATTTCCTTTATCTGATATATCGTTTGTGTAGACAAGATTTTTCTTGCACAACAATGACAAGTTTGGAAATATGTATACATATATTCGATTTGCCAATATTTTAACATAATTAACATGTAGTGGATATCCTGCCATCTAGGGGAGGGGTGGGGAGTTGGGGGAAAAATTTGTAACGGAAAGCTATGTAAGGGTTATTGTTGAAGAATTACCCACACATATGTTATGCAAATAAAATTAAAAAATAAATAAAATTAAAAAAAAAACAAAAAAAAACCAAAACAAATTTCCCCCCTAATTCCCTCCCTTCCCCTTGATGGCAGGAAGTCCACTACATGTTAATTATATTAAAATACTTGACAAGTAGAATATATATATATAAATATTTCCACACTTATCATTGCTGTGCAAGAAAAATCGTATCTACAAGAAAAAAAAAATCAGAGAAAGGAAATACAATGCAAACAAACATCAATAGAGAGCATGAAAATGTGTTGTGGTCCACATTTCATATCCCTTTCTCAGGGTGTATATGGCTTTCTTCACTAAACAATTGGAACTGGTTTGAAACATTTCATTGTTGAAGAGAGCTAGAGGTCTGGATTCTAAAGAAGCCTGATCAATCACTCAACAAGCTTTTAAGCATCTACCATGTAGACATTCTGCTAGGTGCTTGATACAAAGGTCTTGAAAGTATTCATCTCCTATGGGCCATAGTATATCCACATTCTGCACACTCCTTGAACTGGTATTTAAAGTTCTTCACAACCTGAGTACAACCTACCTTTCAAGTCTTCCTATACTTTATGGTTAAGCCAAATTGGTCTTCTGACAATTCTTCATGGATGACACCCTGTTTCATGTCTCCATACCTTTGTATTGGCTGTACTTTAAATGCAGTCCTTCCTTATATGGCAAGGGATCCCTAGCTCTAGACTCAGTTCAAGTATTATGAGCTGTATGAAGCTTTTCTTCATTTTCCACGCTACCTAGTTGCCTCTCCCACCCAAATTACCTTGTATTTATTTTGATTATACCCATACTTGTAAATGAATCCTTATGTACCAGCTATTTTCCCTGCCCCATATACAACTCCCAAAGAAAGTAAGCTCCTAGAAGACACGGAACTGCTTCAAATTTCCACTATGGGTCACAGCATCAGGCATTGGTTAATTATTTAAATGTTTGCTGATTGGTCTTCCTAGCTCCAGAGCCCCCAGTCTTTTCAAACACTAAGACTTCCAAAGGTCTGGTTCCTCAGCTTTCCTTGCCTCCAGCCAGTCCAATTTGATCTCTTCACCAGGATCTCAACTTCCACCTTTTCCCTTGGTTTTCCAGGAGCCTAGGTTACTAATTACCACAGCCCAGAGAGGAAAGGTGCATTAGTTGCCTTACAGAAGTTCCCCTCCCCTAAAAATTCCAATATAATTTCAAAAGATGGTGGAAGGAGTCAAAAAGGCAGAGCAAGGTTCACAAATTCAGAAGAGAAAGAATTTAGGATCAAGCACGTTCCCACCCTTCCCCCAGACCATGGAGAAGGGACAGAAGATTCAATTATTCTTTGGCTTCTCAGGCCTCCTTCAATGGGCCTTCTGTTGGGGGGAAAAGGAGGAGAGGGAAGTAGGCAGGGGGAGGGAGGAGATGAAGGGGAGGGAGACAAGCAGAGCCCTTAAGGCTGAGGCTAGAAAGTGGGAATGTTTGGGATAATCCCAGCCCCACAACTATCACCACACTTGAGTGCCCTCCTGAGTGCAAGCAGCTGGGAGGGACACAAGAAAAGTCAGGCTGCAGCCAGAAGGCCACAGATGCTGCAGCCCCACTCACAATCTCGGGTGGGCCTGAGCTTTTGAGCCAAGAATTTCCCATGCAGCTGGTTAGATCTGGGCCAAAGTTGCTTCCTCAAAGGATTCCTGCTATGGGAGTCAAGATCTATAATTCCAATCGCCATATTACTTCCTCCCCAACCTGAGCAACCTCCCCAACAGCAAGGACAAGAACAGGAAATTCTTCTAATTCAACAGTTATCAATAAAAATGTCTACTGGATATAAGTCACTTGGTCTAGGGACTTGGGTTATAAAGGAGATGGGTAAAATCCCAATCAAGCTGTAGTAAGAAACGACTTTCAGCACAGGAGGCTAGGCTAGCTAGACTAGGGATGGCTGCATGGAAGAGAAAGGCTGTGGCTGTGAAGAAAAAAAAAATCATTTCAACTAAGATGCAGAGGGGTATGCTCCTGGGGACATATAAAATGGCATACATAAAAGTGGAATGGTGGGGAAAGGATTATAAGATTGGAAATAAATTGATTAATTGGTTAGAATAAAAAGTACACTGAAAATGAGTAGATGAAATAAGGCTAGAAAAATAGGCTAGAGCCATTTTGTCAAGTGTCTTGAAAAAAAAAAAGGCTAAAGATCGTGGGAGCCACTGAGAGTTTTTAAGCAGCGGGGTGACATAGTAAGACCTACATTTTAGGAGATTATTTGATAACTGTTTGGAAGAGGGAGGGAGTGAAAGAGAAGAGGTGGGAAGACCAATTAGGAGGCTATTAAAACAGAACAGGAGAAAGAGAAGAGTTAATCATGTGAATGAAGCTCTCATCTTCCTTAATCTCTTATTGAGATGCTGAGAAGATGTTATAGGAAAAGGAAGAACTGGAGAATACTTCAAGGTTTCAAGACTGGTTAACCGAATTAACAAAATTGAGAATTTAGGAGGAGGAGCAATTTGGGGTAATAATAGGGAGAAGATGAACTGAATTTCAGACATGTAGAGTTTGAGGTACAGGTAGAGATATACAAATAGTTGGAAATGTGAGACTGAATTTTAGAGATATGATTGGGGCTACATATAGACAGTGAAGAATTGAAACAAAGTATTTTCACCTTTTCTTTCTTTGCTTTTTCTTTCTCATGTTTTTTTTTTTCCTTTTTGGTCTAATTTTTTCTTCTTTTTTTAAATTAAAGCTTTTTATTTGCATAACATATGTATGGGTAATTCCTTAGCATTGATCTTTACAAAGTTTTCCATTACAAATTTTCCCCCCAGTCCCCTCCCCTTCGCTAGTTGGCAGGAAGTCCACTACATGTTATTTATGTTAAAATACTTGACAAGTCGAATATATGTATACCTATTTCCACACTTATCATTGTTGTGCAAGAAAAATCATATCTACAAGAAAAAAAATCAGAGAAAGGAAATACAATGCAAGCAAACATCAATAGAGAGCATGAAAATGTTATGTTGTGGTCCACATTTCATATCTCTCTCTCTCTGGGTGTATATGGCTTTCTTCACTGAACAATTGGAACTGGTTTGATGTCTAATTTTTTCTTGTATAGTGTGACAAAATGGAAATATTTTTGAAGGTACTGTACATGTATAATCTATATCAGATTGCTTGCTGTCTTGGGGAGAAATCAATCAGGTTAACAATTGAAGTCAAATTTGCTAAGGACAGAACTTTGGGATATACTCATACTGAAAGGGTGGCAAAAAGATGAATCAGTGAAGGAAGACAAAAAGGTAAAAGAAAGGTCAGATAGAATTAAAAGATCAGCCATGGAAGCAGAGTGAAGAGGGGGAGAAAAGGGGGTGGTCAACAGTGTCAAATGTTAAAGAAAGATCAAGAAGGTAAATGGCTAAAATGTCTACTGGACTGAAAGATAAGGTTGGAGAAAGACAACCCCTTCTTCATTTCCCCAGGTTCCAATCTACCTGCTATTCTATCTTTCCCTCCTTTCCTTATCATGTGTCAAGAGCCCAATTCCTTCAGTTTAATGCCTTTAATAGTCCACAGTTAATGTTATTGTGTAGTAAGAAAAGATGACAGAAAACAAAGGAAATTCAACTGAATTTTTGAAAAACCAAAAAAGGTCCCAGAAAATAGAGGAAACATGTTTCTCTCCTCAAATCAAAAAGTTAGGAACTACCTATCCTGGAGGACAGAATGTTACATATGTTGTTAGATGTGGTCAGTATCAGAAATTTTTAATTAACTGTTTTGCTTCATCATTAGGAAAGATTTAAACTGGGGTTAAAAGGGCACTGAAGTGACTATGATATAACAACAAATGGCATCAATAAAATATATTAAGAAACAAAAGAACACAAAATCTTTTTTCATTTCTTACTTCCATACCATATGCAGCTTTTTTCCAAGAGAATATCAGCTATGCAAAAATGTAGTGGCTCTTTTTGTAGTGACAAGGAATCTAAGTGGATGCCCTCAATTGGGGAATGGCTGTATGTTATAATACATGATTATAATAGAATATTATTGTTCTATAAGAAATGATGAGCAGGCCTATTGCAGAAAAGCCTGAAAAAAGTTATATGAACTGATGCTTAGGGAAGTGAACAAAATCAGAGGACATTGTACACAGTAACAAGAAGATTATGTAATGATCAACTATGATAGACTTAGCTGTTCTCAGTAATGCAGTGATCCAAGGCAATTCCAATAGACTTGGGATGGAAAAAGCTTTTTTTGCATCCAGAGAAAGAACTGAAACAAAGTATTTTCACCTTTTCTTTCTTTGCTTTTTCTTTCTCATGTTTTTTTTTTTCCTTTTTGGTCTAATTTTTCTTGTATGATGTGACAAATATGGAAATATATATTTTTTAATTAAAGCTTTTTATTTGCATAACATATGTATGGGTAGTTCTTCAACACTGACCCCTACAAAGCTTTCCATTACAAATTGCCCCCCATGTTAATTATATTAAAATATTTGACAAGTCGAATATATGTATACATGTTTCCATACTTATCTTGCTGTGCTAGAACAATAGTAACTACATGAACAAAAAAATCTGAAAAAGGAAACCCAATGCAAGCAAACATCGATAGAGATCATGGAAATGATATGTTGTGCTCCATATCTCATATCCCTCTCTCTGGGTGTATATGGCTTTCTTCAATGAACAATTGGAACTGGTTTGAAACATTTCATTGTTGAAGAGAGCCATGTCCATCAGAATTGATCGTCATATAGTATTGTTGTTGCCGTGTATAATGTTCTCCTAGTTCTGCTCATTTCGCTCAGCATCAGTTCATGCAAGCCTCTCCAGGCCTCTCTGAATATGGAAATATTTTTAAAAGTATTGTACATGTATAATCTATATTAGATTGCTTGCTGTCTTGGGGAGGAAGGAGATAAGGAAGGTTTGGAGAAAAATTTAGTACACAAAGTTTTACAAAAATACATGCTGAAAGCTATCTTTAAATGTATTTGGAAAAATAAAAAATCATTGAGAAAAAGAAAGATTGAAAAAAAAAGAGAAGATGAGGGTGTGCATGTGTGTGTGTGTTTGTGTGTGTGTGTATGTGAAGTATTAGGGACATTAAGTCATGGTGAAATGGAGATTTGGGAGGGCCAAAGATAAGTTCAGGATTTTGCAGTATAATATGTTATACTTCTTCGAATGTAGAAGTGCATAATGGAAGGGTGGTGGTTAAGCTTTATAGCATACCAAATATTGAAATGAGTACAAAGTATCTTTTTTCTAAAAGGCCTGTTTCCCAACCCCTTTTTTGTGCTTAAATTCATCTCTGGATCTTTCCTCTCTCTCCTCCTTGCCCTTCTTTTTCCACTTTTCTCCCAGTCCTTGAGGCAAGTGTGCTGGACTTAAAAATTGATTACTATTAGTGAGAGGTAAGGAGTCAAAGCCTAAATGTTTAAGGGCTACTGACACAGGATGTTCTGACCTGTGTCTCTGAGGCAGAACTTTTAGTCATCTTGCCATCAGGGAATCCATCTCTTTTATTCTGGTTTGTGTTCAAGTATTTAAAAGGTGGCCACAAGGAGGAAGGATAAGATGGGTATTGGGCTCTAAAGGCCAGAACCAGAAATAATGGATGGAATTTGCAAAAGAACAAATTCAGGGTTGATATCAGGTAAAGCTTCCTAACAACCAGAGCTGAACACAAAGAAGGAGCAACTCAGAGAGGCAGTAGGCTCCCCCTCTTCCATTACAGGCTGCACAACCACATGTTGGGCAGCTTACTATGGGGTTCCTTCACATACAGATGGCTCCTGAGATCTCTTCTACTTTTCAAACTCTGTGATGGATTCCCAAGGTTCTTCTGCTGCCTTCTCTCTGCATGCTCCTACTATTCACCTTCTGTCCACCTTTTCCATCCCACTCTTCCCACATCCCAACTTTTTTCAAATTCCTGATTTGAAACATATGTTTTCCTGCCAAATGAAACAAAACAGGGCCTTTCTGAGCTCTTGTTATTCTTCCAACATTCCTGCCAGGGGTGAGCTGAGGCTACCACCCACCTCATGATTCAGAGTTACTTTGCAGAACCTTGGAGGGACCTCAGGGGGCAGTCACAGAATGATAGAATAGAGAACATCCATTTTTGATTTCACAATCTTCCCCTCCTTTTTCTACTCCTCCATTACCCCTTTCAAATCAATGCTTCTCTAGCAAAAGAAGTTCTCCATTAGGAGGCTCCAAGCCTACAACTAAGAGTCTTTAATTTTGTCCAACCTCCTCAAATGTCCTCCAGCCAGAAGAAAAAATGAAACTGGGATCCAAAGACTAGTTTTCCACCTCAAGACTATAGGGTAAGAAATCTTTCCACTGAGGCACCTAGTCTGGGGAAGTTATTGGAAAAACCACTCATAAACTGGGCTTCAAAAGTCCATACCCATCCCTCCCTCCCCAACTTGTTTCCTTTAAACTCAGAAGAGCATAATGGAGGTCTGTGGTTTCTGGGGGAGGGGCAAAATTGAGATTCAAGGAGAATTAGGAGAGGCCCATAACTGTAGCACTTCAGAATAAAGCTATCTGGCAGGAAGCCAAGGCCTCCCAGGGGCCTGCCCACAAGACTTACGGCTGACAGAGCTTGACTAGGTCCTGGTCCGTGGTGCCCGGTTGCAGCCCTCGGATGTAGAGATTGGTTTTGCTGAGCTGGTCACCTCCACCACCCCCAGTGCTGCCACTGATGTTGTTGCTGCTTGGACTAGGTGGTGCCATCTGCTGAGCCACCGACACATAAGGCTGTGGGGAGACACAAGGCAGAGGGTCAGAGGCTGGGGCATCCCTCAGGGTAGCTGGAACCTAGTCCAGGGAAAGGTGATCTTGGATATCGGAAGAAACTGTGACCCCAGAAATCAACAGGAAAGAGAAACCTAGAGAAGTTCTCTATTAAGGGGGGAGGAATAAGGACAACTTCCCTCTGCTTCTTACTGTTGCTAGGAGGATAAAATGAGGCAAGCTAAAGATTTTTCATCTGTAAAAAAAAATTTTTTTTAACTTGTAAAGCCTGCCTCATGTTGTTGTGAGGAAAGAGATTTATAAACTTTAACATGTTATATAAATGTGAATTATTATTGTTATAAAAGACCTTACATATATAAAAGGTACCTTACATGAACAGATATTGAAGGGGTTGGGGGGGGGAGAGGCCTAATGCCTATTTTATAGATCAGACATTTATCATGAAAACTAACTTTTTCAGCCCAGAAATAGCTTTGTTAACCAAATCTAGAATATTAGAACTAGAGGTACTTCTGTGCTAAAGCTTAAAAAATAAATGAATTAAGTTTAAAGTGCAAATAGGAGATACATTCAATTTTTTTTACCTTCAAGGAGTGGTACAAGATTAAAAAATGATAAGTTCATAATTAATAGAGAGATATGGTATTAAAGGAAATTAAAACCTGAAAGGTAACTTTCCAACTTTTAAAGGTTGACCTCAAGTAGTTCACCCAAAAACTTGGTGCTACAATTAGAGACAAAATTTACAGGAAGCCTTATATCTTCCTTATCAAGATTTTATTGATATTGATTTTATTTTATTTAATAATTTTATTTTTTTATTTTTACTTATATTTCAGTGGATGTCATTTGATCAACCATACCATACATATGAGTCTGTGCGATTAAACACTATTATATGATTATGACACCTCTATTATTGTTGAAAATACTTAAATATGTTAATCCCAATTTAGTGTTATTCCTGAAACTAGGCAGTTTTTATATCCATTTTATGAAGGATATTCATTCATCAATTCATATGATTTAGAGTTGAAAAGAAGCTTAGATTATCAACTAGCCCAACTCCTTAATTTTATGGCAGTGGAAGCAGTGGCAGGGCAGGAGGTTGAGGAGGAAAAGGGGAATTTACCAGGATTACACAGATTAGAAAGTACCAAACCCGGATTCAGGCTATTTGACTATAAACTCAGTCTTTTTATGCACTATAACTAGTTTCAGCACAAAGCAGGAATGCCCTGATCACTGTGAGTAACTGGTATAGCGAGCCTGATTTATCAGGAATTAATTCTTTGGTCACTTTGATTCAACCAATATTATTTATTAAATACACTGTTTGTATGGCATTGTCCTAGGCATCGGGGATAGATATAAATAAGAAAGGACACTGTGTTAAAAATCTTATAGTTTAACAAATATGTAATAAGCACAATGACAATTACAAAAGAAATGCAGATAATGTGAGAAAATATGAGAATGAGATTTCTTTAGAGAGGAGAGTGACAGGGAGCAAGATCAAGAGAAGAAAAAAGATGGCATCTCTGTTAGATCTTGAAATAAAAAAAGGACTCAAAAGACACTGATGGGAATGCATTCCAGACATGGAGGATAACCTATTTAAACAGACTAAGGTAGGAGTTGGCAGAACAAGACTGAAAAACAAGTAGGTCCAGTTTGGCTGGAACACATGATAAAAGCAAAGTGGAATAGTGTGAAATAAGGCTGGAAAAGCACCATGAGGCCAAATTAAGGAAAAATTTCAATACCAGTTGAACAAGTTTGCACCTTATAGGGAGCCACTGAAGGTTTTTAAAAAGGGAAATGACATAAACAGACTTGTATATTAAATGTATACAGGGAAACTAAGTATTCCCCAACTCACACATTATTCTGTTTTTCTCATATTTTAGCAAAAAAAAAAAAAAAAAAAGGGGAGATCCAGCATCACATTTTAGGATAATCCAAAGACTTCTTTCTGTGAGGCTCCAGCAAGACCCCTGAGAGATTTATCCCTCAATCTCTGTCTCCTCTCCACTCCTAGGCTTCTTTCCCTCCCTTCCATTCTCCCTCTTCTACTCTTTCTCTTCCTTTCTCTCTCTCTTCCTGGCACTGAGATTGGGATTTCCCAGATAGAGGGCCCTATTTGCCAGAGAGATATTTATTACTTCTCAGTGACGACAGTGAAAGTCATATGATGCAGACAAGGGCAAAGGCAAAGTGAATGGTTGTCGCTTTCTGACAACAGGACAACAGCCACAAACAAACAACTCTCAGGCTAGGTCCTAGAAATGGACATTGATATTATTCTAGCTACTCTAATTAAATACCAATTAAATTAACTACACTATTAACGTTAGTCCTATCCTTTTAACTACAACTATTCAAGATCTAGTAGGGCTAGCCTCCATTTTCACTCACATCAGTATTCTATCATTCAATTTAAAACAGGAAAAGGCCAGGGAAAGACTCCAAAGATTTATTACTGTTGCTGTTGTTCTGTTGTGTCCAACTCTTTGTGACCCAATTTGGAGTTTTTTTGGTAGGGATACTGGAGTGATTTGACATCTGTCTCTAGCTCATTTTACAGATGGGGAAACTGAGGCAAATAGGGTTAATAGGAGGCCAAGGGTCACACAACTAGTAAATATCTGACTAGATTTGATCTCATGAAGATGAGTATTCCTAGTGCTAAGCCCAGTGCTTTGTGCACTCAACCACCTAGTTATCCCAAAAATTTATAACCTATATTCTAATCAGTACACTGGAGTTCAGAAGATTAATTCAGATTATTCAGTGAAACTATATCCCAGCTAGGTGGTACAGAGCCTGGAGTCAAGAAGACCCTTCTTCCTGAGTTCAAATCTGGCTTCAGATATTTAATAGCTTTGTGACCCCGGACGAGTCATTTATCCTTGTGTGCCTCAGTTTCCTCATCTATAAAATGATCTGGAGAAGAAAATGGCAAACCCCTCCAGTATCTTTATCAAGAAAATTCCAAAGAGGCTTATGAAGCATCATACATAACCGAAAAATAACTAACTCAATAACAACTCAATACCCTCTCTTCTATTCCAGGGAAGTCACGACTATAGATCATTTGGGAAGCTGAGAAAAAATATATTTTAAGTATACTCATCATCTTTCCCAGCAGGGACTATTTCTCAAATGGCAGAACTTTCAGAACAAATAAAAGAGGGCCAAGGAAGAAGGTGGCAAATTGGAGTAATAAGACTACTAACAATAAAATCAATTATAATAATAGCTAACATGTATACAGAACTTAACTATGACAAGTACTGTGCTAAGTGCTTTTACAATTATTGCCTCTCATAACCCTGGGAGATAAATGTTATCTTTTCTCATTTTACAGATAAGAAAACTGAGGCACATAAAGGAGCTAAGTGACTTGCCCATGGTCACACAACTAAATTATTTAAGACAGCTGTGCATTCAGGTCTTCCTGATTCCAGGTCTAGTTCTCCATAGTTTCAAGAAATTGATCAGTTATCCTAGACTTAAAACTTTTAGTTTTGACAATGTAAGTTTTAGCTATATTTTAAAAATCAGACTTTATCAATGGTGATCTTAAGTATAGGACCAGAAAGGGTCTGGGAAAGAATAGACATGGTCCAGAAATGAAGATATCATTCTACTGTTATTCCTAAGAAGGTGAACAGTAAAGAGCAATGGTACACTCACTATAGGAAGCAACTACTCCCTCAAACTGGAGAGAGTGCCTATGTAAAAGATCTTCTGGCTTCTCAAGGGTTCAATAGGAGAAAGACTAAGTTGTTAATCTGTGTATGCAAGGATGTGGCCGCATGATGGAGTGCAAAGGTCCAGGCCAGGATCTTGTTTCTGATACTTCCTGGCTTTGGCACCAGAGACAAGTGTCACTGATTCTTTCTGTACTTCTTTTTCTTCATCTGTAAAGTTGGAATGATTATCTCTGTAATATACACGTGATAGGATCACATGAAATGATGAAAATAAAATCCTTTGCAAATCTTTAAATAACATAGGAATATTAGCTATTACTACTAAATGAGAGAAAAAGGGAGACTGGTGTTTTTTTCTTCCTAAAGAAAAGAAAAAAGAGAAAATATTATTCCTCACAAATCGTGCGATTTTCTCTTACATAAACTTTTCTCAGACTTCCTAGCTTTCCAAATTCTAATGCTAATTATGGTTGTTTGCTTTTTAAAGACAATAAAACTTTCCTCTACCCAAATTCACTAAGGAGGGAAGATCAAAGCAGCACAGTAGGAACCACTTACAAAATCAAACAGTAACTGGCCAGAAGAGTTATGACACTCCTCAAGATTACTTCCAACGCTGAAATTCTATTAATTTAAATTGTCACCTTTCCTCTGAAGATATCAATCTGAGATTTCTTCTTTTTACCATTGTGATTATGCTCTGCTGATTAGTTGACAAGGTTGCTAAGGGACCACCAGCTCCAACACTACCTTCTCTTCACACACATAACTGTTGGCCTCAGTTTATAGGCCACATTGGTGATGCCATCCTGCAATGACATATTTAAACACCACCATATACTTGGTCGTCAGATTAACACCAATTTGATGGCAAAAAAATGGTTAGTAGCTGTTCTCACCTAGGGACCTTGTTCTCGAATCAGCAGAGCATAAAAACAATGGTTTAACAGTGGTAATTACACATAACTCTGTATCTCAAATTTGTATCATATCTTTGATTTAAAGAGCTCAAAATCCTGTGATCCTTTGAATGGGATCTTTTGATCAGAAGTTCTTAACCTAGGGTAACATGGGGAACTTAAAAAAGTTTCTTGATAACTGTATTTCAATATCACTGCCTTCTTTTGTAACATCATGTTCTTTATATCATGCATTTAAAAACATTTCTTTTGATGTATGCCTCACCAGACTGCCAAAGGGATTCACAGCACAAAGAAAGTTCAAGAAGTCTTGCTTTAAACTAGCCCTTCTTTCTACCTTCTAACCTCCTTCCTCAGACTTTATAGTTCCTTGGTTGTATACCTTGAGGGTCCCTAGGTAACAAAGTATCAAAATCCATTTGTACTACTTGGAATAGAAATAGGTGATTGTTCTATTGCTCAAGGAAGACCTATTTGTATGCAAACTAATAGATTCCCAGGATGGCGTCTCTAGCTCCGGGAATTTCCAAATCAATGTTGCTGGACTCCGGCTGCTTACTAGTGAAGTTTTGCCCCCACAGGCCTGTGCTTGCCAGGTTCCTCAAGTAGCTTTCCAAGAAATTAACAGTATACTAGTTTTCAGAGTCCCTGCTCCCTCTCAATCCTCCCACCCCACCCCACCCCACCCCACCCCATTCCATGTCTGCTTTTAATATACTTGGATTAAAACCTCTGGTTTTAAAAAAAAAAATCTCAAATACATATTCCATTAGCAGTCTTCCAGTCACCAGCCCCCAAGGCTATTTTTGCTAATTTTTCACCTTTAGGAATTACAACTGAACTCTCATCATCCCTCACAGTTAGTCAAATAATCAATAAGAATTTATTAAGTATCTACTATGTACCAGGTAAGTGTTGGAGATACAAAGAAAGGCCAGCAACAGTCTCTGCTCTCAAGGAGCTCTAATGGAATGTATTCAAGATAATCAGCAGAGGAGAGGTAACAGAATAAAGGAGGATCAGTTAAGGTTTCTTTTTTTTCTTTTTTTTAATTTGCAAAATATATGTATGGGTAATTCTTCAACATTAACCCTTACAAAGCTTTCTGTTACAAATTTTTCCTCCCTACTCCCCACTCCTCCCCTAGATGGCAGGATATACACTACATGTTAATTATGTTAAAATACTTGACAAATCGAATCTATGTATACATATTTCCACACTTATCATTGTTGTGCAAGAAAAGTCGTATCTACAAGAAAGAAAAATCAGATAAAGGAAACATAATGCAAGCAAACATCAATCAAGAGTATGGGAATGTTATGTTGTCCACATTTCACATCCCTCTCTCTGGGTGTATATGGCTTTCTTCAGTGAACAATTGGAACTGGTTTGAAACATTTCATTGTTGCAGAGAGCCATGTCCATCAGAATTGATCGTCATATAGTATTGTTGTTGCCATGAATAATGATCTCCTGGTTCTGCTCACTTCACGGAGCATCAGTTCATGCAAGTCTCTCCAGGCCTCTCTGAAATCATCTTGCTGGTCATTTCTTACAGAACAA
>JAJPUD010008969.1:29638-64084 GCA_023553655.1 Myrmecobius fasciatus
CGTTCACAGCTCCACCAACAATGCATCAGTGTCCCAGCCCTCCCACAACCCCTCCAACATTCATCATTAACTTTTCCTGTCATTTTAGCCAATCTGACAGGTGTGAAGTGGTACCTCAGGGTTGTCTTGATTTGCATTTCTCTGATCAACAGTGATTTGGAGCACCTTTTCATATGACTATAAATAGTTTTAATTTCATCCTCTGAAAATTGTCTGTTCATATCCTTTGACCATTTATTGTAATATCACTCTTTATAACCAGATCATGAACCCATTTAAATCTTATCTTGGTATGTGGTGTTAGATCAAGCCCTAATTTCTTCCACACTAGTTTCCAATTTTCCCAGCAGTTTTTGTCAAATAGTGAGTATTTATCCCAGAAGCTGGGGTCTTTGGGTTTATCAAACACTAATTTGCTATAGTTATTGCCTAGATTGTCCTGATAACCTATCCTATGCCACTGATCGACTGCTCTATTTCTTAGCCAGTACCAAATGGTTTTGATAACCGCTGCTTTGTAATATAGTTTTAGATCTGGTACAGCAAGGCCACCTTCATCTGCCTTTTTTTTCATTAATTCCCTTGAAATTCTTGACCTTTTGTTCTTCCAAATGGATTTTGCTACTATTTTTTCTAGAACTATAAAATAATTTCTTGGGAGTTTGATTGGTATGGCAATAATAAGTAAATTAGTTTGGGTAGTATTGTCATTTTTATTATATTCGCTCGGCCTACCCATGAGCATTTTATGTTTTTCCAATTGACTAGGTCTGATTTTATTTGTGTGGAGAGTGTTTTATAGTTTAGTTCAGTTAAGGTTTCTTGAAGAGAGAAAGGTGGGATTTTAGCTGGCACCTGAAGAAACCTCTAGAAGCCAGGAAGAGGAGATGACCTATTAATAACTTGTGTACAATCATTTGTATATAAAGTTTTGCTAACTCCTGTTTTAATAACTCAAATCTGGGAAATATTCATATCATCCCTTGCCTCTTTTCTTCCCATCATCTCTTCCCTAGGTCAGATGGGACTGACCACTGGACCCTTAGAGACCTGACTAAGGAGCTGGACATCACTGTGTCAATTCTGTCTCATGCCTTTGTTCTAAAGACCTGAACCTGTGCAAGCCCCAGTGACATCCTCATGATGATATATGGTATACCTTCTCCAAGAAGTTCCTTTTGACTCTCTGCTAACCATCCCATTCAATTTCTACAAAGTTGGCCTTTCAAAACTGCATGGCTTCTTCAGTGTCAAGTACACAGTGTCATCTTGGGCCATTTTGTGACCTTTGACTCTGAAGCCCACAGAGGCCAGACCTGAACTCTCCTTAAAGAAATGAAATGTATTGATGAGTATGACAGAAGAAACTGAGTCCATCCCCTTATAAACTGGTGGAGAAAAAAGGAATCATTCCTGAAGTGGCTGATTCAGCTTTTCTAGTGCATCAAATTTCTTTTTCCACCACAAAGAAATGATACTGTTTTAGGAACATCAGTTTAAAATAGCAAATTGTCCTCAAGATTGTCTACAGCAGCTTTTATGAAATTTCTTTTCTCTGTCTCTCTCTGTCTCTTTCTCTCCCTCTCTCATTCCCCACCTTTCCCCCTTTCTCTTTCTCCCTCTCCCTCCCTTTCTCTCCCTCCCAAGATACAGGAGGCATCCTGCTGAATTTTTGGCTCAGCACTGGAATAGAAGACCTTTGCCTCTTAGGGAACCATAACAGACACTAAAACTGAATGAGGTCAGCAGGAGCTATATACTTCATTTTCCATTCCCTACACATTAATTCTAGGACACTTTTACAGAATGAGACAGAGAGGGAGGAGAGATTTAACTCCCTTCTGACCCTGGCAGGTGGGGTAGAAAATCAAACTCCCTTTTTCCGGTAGCAGGAACTGCATGTCCCGACGACTCACAGGAAGCCAGAAGACAGGAAAGGATCAACCTTCTCTGACCACTCTTTAGAAGAGACCATCACAGTGTGATGACAGAACTACTGTCTCTCACCTAATCACAGATTCACAGTTTTTCCTTATTTTGTTTCTGACTTGATTTGGTAGCTTCATGGACCTAAGTACAAATGACATTATAATAAGGGACCCAACTTCCAAGAAATGAATCTCAAATACTCAAATTTTATACCCTTAATTCCAGCCACATAGGGCCTTCCAGTTGGCCAGTAACCACCAGATAAAACACTAATTTGCTAAATATATATAATTTTAATAAAACAGAAGAATGTTTATTTCTAGATTGTAAATCCCTTGCTTATTCACAATTGATCCCACAGATGGAAACAGAATGGCAAGTCACTAAGGCTCTCAATGTCCTTTGGTGCCTGCCTTTCTGGGTCAAAGACAAATTTTCAGAATTATATGTCTTTGAGCAAGTCAATTTATAACTGTCTCAATTTTCCATCTATAAAATAAAACTATTAAATTAAATGATACCTAAGGTCCTTTCAGGTAACTAAGTGGCATAGTGGATAGAGCAATGGATCTGGAAGTCAGGAAGATTCAATTTATTGAGTTCAAATCTGGCTTCAGACACTTACTAACTGTGTGACCCTGGACAAGTCACTTAACTCTGTAGCCACAATTCTGTCCTCTGTAAAACCAGCTAGAGAAAGAAATGGCAAAACACTCCAGTATATTAACCAAGAAAATTCTAAATGGGGTAATGAAAGAGACTACTGAAAAACAAGGTCCTTTCCAGCTCAATCTATTAATCTCAAATGGAACAGTAATTTAATCAATTAATTGATTAAAACAAGATCTTTCCACATCTGCTCAACTTGAAGGACTGTTCACAATTTTCAATGAATGTACTATTAAGCCTTCCTAGAGTTATCCCAACCACTTGATCGAGATATGTGCATTTATTAACTCTTGTTCCGGATTTGTCCATTATCTACTGGGTTTAAAATGTTTTAAGTCAGCACCACCTCCTGAGTTCTCTTTCTTAAAGTTATAGGGTTACTTGTATTCATTCACTTTTTGCACTGAAGAAATATTTCAGATGCTGTTAATCTGTCCTGGCACAGTCTTAAAAGGAAGCACACATTCCATCTATGGGTTTGGAGTTTGGTATCAAAATATAGCTTTCCTTAGAAAGTAGGTTTCTAAGGAAAGTCATACGCCAGGTTTCTAAGGAAACTATAGAATTAGTATATTTTCCTGGATCCTAAATATGAATATGAACTCAAAAAATATTCAGGTCAAAAAGAATTTCCTTCTATCCTAAAACTCACTTCAGATACTTTCATTTTCATTCACTACTACTTCCTTTATAGCACTTATTTGCTGCCAGATTCTCTTGGACCAAGCAAATCTGACTTCAGTCCCTAACTCTTCCAGCCTTTAAAAAACAAACTTCCATAATTCCTTCTTCTCCTGTTCTGTGAATACCAAGGTTATTCACATATCTTCTGGGGATAAGTACTAGGTGGAATTCAAGCTGGCCCTGAGGCATTTGCTGGGGTACTAATATTCTAAACCAAAAGAATGACAGAATCCTTAGTCAAGCACAAACTACCACAGTGTTATCTAGCTAGAAACCTTCAGCCTACTGGCTCCAGACCTAGAAGAGTCTAGGTCAGAATAATTCAATATATCTCTGTATCTTTCCCCTAAAACTGGAGGGAGGTCTTCCAGATTATGAGCAAAGATCCTCAGAGCAAAATATAAAATTCTGGTAGCATCTAAAGTGGTAGGCTAATGTGAAAAACAATTATATATTGTCCTTAGCTTCTCTCACTTCCAGAAATAAAGAGTCCTTCGGTGAGAGAACTCACATAGCAGCTCCCAACAGTAAATCAATAAATAGTGTTTGAAAGATAGAGGACCAATTTTTAGAACTGGAAGGGGCCTTAGACATCATATTCTTTCTTTTCTTTTTTTTTTTTTTTGCTGAGGCAATTGGAGTTAAGTGACTTGCTCAGGGTCACACAGCTAGGAAGTGTCTGAGATCAGATTTGAACTCAGGTCCTCCTGACTTCAGGGCTGGTGCTCTGTCCACTGTGCCATCTAGCTGCCCCAACATCATATTCTTTTTTTTTTATTAAAGCTTTTTATTTGTATAACATATATATGGGTAGTTCCCCAACATTGATCTTTACAAAGCTTTCCATTACAAATTTTACCCCCAGTCCCCTCCTCTCCCCTAGATGGCAGGAAGTCCACTACATGTTAATAATGTTGAAATGCTTGAGAAGTTATGCAAGAAAAATCCTATCTACAAGAAAAAAAAAAGAATCAGAGAAAGGCAACACAATGCAAGCAAATGTCAATAGAGATTATGAAAATGTTACATTGTGGTCCATATTTCATTTCCCTCTCTCTGGGTGTATATGGTTTTCTTCAGTGAACAATTGGAACTGAAAACCTATTATCTTTTAAGATAAACACCCAAGGAATAAATATATTTGATCTACAGCATACTTGTAACTAGAAGTAAACCTTTTGTGCTGATTTACACTATCCTATGAATCTCATGATTCTATGAACAACCCACCGTGGCACCATATGCAACACATGCCCATTCCTATAGGTTCTAACCTAAAGTGTCTACTCACAACTATATAAAACTTGAAAGAAAGAAATGTGTTTGGTCTTATATGTGTGTATGTACACAAACAGATAACAACCAGCATAGTCAATATCTCCTTAGGTCTGAAAATCATCTTTAAAAGTTAAGCCAGGGGCAGCTAGGTGGCGCAGTGGATAGAGCACCAGCCTTGAAGTCAGGAGGACCTGAGTTCAAATCTGGTCTCAGACACTTAACATTCCCTAGCTGTGTGACCCTGGGCAAGTCACTTAACCCCTATTGCCTCAGCAAAAAATAAATAAATAAATAAAATAAAAGTTAAGCCAAATGAACAGAAAGTAGAAGCAGAGTGGAGATGGCTGGATCATAGCTGACCCAAGTGGATATAGCTGAGCTTTACAAAACTGCTCCACAATTCAACCTAATTGCTCAGTTATCTATATTTGGAAGGGAAGAAATATTCTGCTTCTTGCACTGTGTTCTATCTTTTCCTGCATCTCATTTAAAAAACTGACATCTATGTAATCATTTTAAGGTTTGTAAAACACATTATATGTATTGTCATTTAGCCTCACGGCCCTGTCGGATACAATGTAGTTATCATCAATCCTACTTTACAGAGGAGGAAAATTAAGGCTCAAAGAGGTTCCATGATTAGCCTGTGATCACAAAGCTAGTTTAGGTAAGGAGTGGGATTCAAACTCAGAGCTTTCCTCTAGCTTCCAAGCCCAGCTCTCTTTCTACTACAACACACTGCTTCTCAACTGATCAACCTCCACACCTTGGGAGGAAGCACACCCAAATTCTTCTCCAAGAAGGGAGCCAAAATCGTGGCTGGGAGGCTCCGGACTCTCCTCCTATGCTGACAGGAGCATCACAGTTCCAGCTCTTCCACTTCACTTACCTTGGGCATGTCACTTAGCCTCATTTTTCCCTTCCTCAGTAATTGCTGTCCTTCAGTTGTTCAGTTGTGTCCAACTGTTAGTGAGTCTATCTGGGGTCTTCTTGGTAAAGATGCTGAAGTGGCTTGCTATTTCCTTCTCCAGTGAATTAAGGCAAACAGAAATTAAGCGACTTGCCCAGAGTTACACTGCTGGTGAGCATCTAAAGATACATTTGAAATCAGATCTTCCTGACTTCTGGCCTGGAACTCTATCCACTAAATCCTCTTTACTATTTCATTCTTCTGATAAACATCAATAACACAGGGATTAAAAATACTAGCAATACCTATCTCCCAAAATTGTGGAGGATAAATAACAATTAACATTTTTTTTATTAAAAGCTTTTTATTTGCAAAACATATGAGTAATTTTTCTACATTGACCTTTGCAAAACTTTTTTTTTGTTGTTCCAAGCTTTTCTCCTCCTTCCCCCCACCCCACCCCTAGATGACAGATAATTAAATACATGCTAAATATGTTAAATTATATGACAAATCCAATATATGTATACATACAGAAAGCGTGAAAATTCTGTGTTGCAGTCCACACTCAGTTCCTCACGCCTCTCTTTGGATGTATATGACTATCTTCATCACTGAACAATAGGAACTGGTTTGAATCACATCATTGTTGAAGAGAACCATGTCCATCAGAATTGATCATTGTATAGTCTTGTTGCTGTGTAATGTTCTCCTGGTTCTGCTGATTTCACTCAGCATCAGTTCATGCAAGTCTCTCCAGGCCTCTCTGAAATCATCCTGCTGGCCATTTCTTATCAAACACTAATATTCCATGACATTCATATACCATAAACAATTAACATTTACATAGCACTTCATTATCTAATTTTAGCTTTATAAAATCCTAGGAGATAAATGCTACAGAGTATAGCCATTTAACAGCTATATTAAAAAAAAAGTGAGAATCAGAGATTAAGTAATTTTCCCCAAGGCAATATGGTTAGTAAAGTATCAGAAGAGAGAATTTCGGATCCTCAAATGAATATATGAAAATGCTTTGCAAAACTTAAAGCAACTTTTTGTGGTGGCAAGAAAATTGAGTGGATGCCCACTAGCTGGGGAATGGCTAAATAAGTTATGGTATGTGAAAGTGTTAAAATATTATTATTCCATAAGAAATGATGAGCAGGATGATTTCAGAAAAGCCTGGAAAGACTAACATGAACTGGTGCTGAATAAAATGAGCAGAACCAAGAGAACATTGTACACAGTAACAACAAGATTATGTAATGAAAAACTATGATAGGCATGGCTGTTAGCAATGCAGTGAACCAAGACACTTTTAATAAACTTGGAATGGAAAATGCCATCTAAATCTAGAGAGAACCATGGAAACCAAATGTGGATCAAAACATGCTATTTTCTGTTTGTGGCAGCCCTTTTTGTAGTGGCTAGAAACTGGAAGCTGAATGGATGCCCATCAATGGGAGAATGGCTGAATAAATTATGGTATATGAATTTTATGGAATATTATTGTTCTGTAAAAAATGAACAGCAGGATGATTTCAGAAAGGCCTGGAGAGACTTAACTGAACTGATGCTAAGTGAAATGAGTAGAACCACCAGGAAATCACTGTACATGGCAACAAGATTATAAGATGATCAATTATGATAGACTTAGCTCTTTTCAACAATGAGATGATCCAGACCAGTTCCAATGGTGTTGTGATGAAGAGAGCCATCTACACCCAAGAGAGAGGACTATAGGATCTGAGTATGGATCACAACACAACATTTTCACTCTTTTTGTTATTTGCTTGCATTTTATTTTTTCTCATTTTTTTCTTTTTCATTTGATTTTTCTTGTGCAGCAAGATAATTGTATAAATGTATATGCATATATTGGATTTAATATATATATTTTAGCATGTTTAACATATATTGGATTAATTGCCATCTAAGGAGGGAAAATTGGAACACAAGATTTTGTAAGGATTAATGTTGAAAAATTACCCTTGCATATGTTTTGAAAATTAAAAAGCTTTAATAAAAATATACTATTTTCTCTTTTTATTGTTTGCTTTTTCTTTCTCATGGTTTTCCCTTTTGTTCTGATTTTTCTTTCACAACATGATTAATATGGAAATGTGTTTAAAATTATTGTACATGTATAAACTATTCAGCTTGCTTGCTGTCTTGGGGGAGGAGGCAAAGTAGGGAGAGGGAAAAAATGACAAAAATGAATGTTGAAAACTATTACATATAATTGGAAAAACAAAATACTATTGAATTAAAAAAAACAAAATTTGAGTCAATATTTAAAAAAAAGTAAATGTAAGTTGTAATTGCTATTATACAATTCTTATTATATAATAATAATACTCTAAAGGCAGCAATCAAAATGGCATATCTGAAGACATCCTGACAGTCTAAATGACGTGGCCAAACTCCTTTTCAGGACTGAAAAAAACCCATATTATTTGTTATTATTTTCTTTTCATAATATTAAGACATTGGTTAGGGACTATAGTGTCTAGTTCCAATATGCCTCAAAGCATTTTGAGTACATTATGCAAGAAAGCCTGACCTACACCTTTCTCCACAAAGTGGAGCAACGTGAGCAACCTGGAAATAATATAGTTATGGCAGCATAGAAAACTGGCCTTCAGAAAACATTACAAAGTTTATAAGAACTCACATCCCAAGTTATGTTTGGATAATGGGAGGGGGTGTGTAAATGTATACATGAAGGAAAGGAAGCCTGGTTGTCCAAGGAAACTGAATTTCCTGATGCACCAGAATTTGTAGAGATTCTTATATGGGCACTTCCCTATGGCCATGGGGTCCTCTGTCAGATAAAGATGTAATGGATTTAATATTTATAAAGAAACTATAATGTGCTAGAGGGCTATAACATTTTTAAAAGACACAATCCTTATTCTCTTGAGACATAGTTTAAGATGCTACAACAGGCATTTTCTTTTTATTCTTTTAATAAGAACTTTTTAGGGAACCAGGTCGATTCATCACCTATCTAACAGAACCACAGATTTAGAACTGGAAGGGAACTTTGCACCCTTGTGTCCAAATCTCTCATTTCACAGATGAGGAAACAAAGACATAGAAAGATTAATTATCCGGTTAGTGTTCTCAATTCTAAATTCAGGGCATTATCCACCATATCACACTGCCTCTTCAGACTCAGAGGTTTTGAAAAAGAAGGAACATTATAGAGATCATTTCTTTCAACCTCCTCATTTTACAGGCAAGGAAAATAAGCTCTACCAAGGTTAAGCAATTTGCCTAATATTCCATAGGTTAAAAAGATGGCTGGGGTCCTCTGACTCTCTATCTCACTGCTCCCTGAAATGACATGCAGATATATTGCAATCCAAAAACAATTTGGAGAGTTTCACAAACAAACAGCCATAACTTTATAAAACAAAACACAGTAAAGCTATAAGCTAGGAAAAATCAAATGGACTACAATATTATCTTTCTTCTAGCATACTGGAGCATCAATGCACAGTTAGTGACTAAAACTAGGGTCAACAGATGTTCCTAATAAAAACATGTAACTCTATTTCTAAAATTTCTTTGAAGTAGCAGCCTAAAAAGAAACCAGAAACTTAAAGAAGTTTTAAATATGTAAATAATATGTCTATTAGGTGTGGAAATAAAACCAAATCAAGAGAATGAGTTTTTTGCAATATAGTAAATGATTACATCATAGTAATATCACAGGATAATCCTGAGGTCATTTAAGGTAATCCTTTCATTTTATATTTGAGGAACATGAGAATAGTTAAGAGAGGTTAAGTAAATTTTCCCAAGGTCACAGAGGTACTCAGTGGCAGAATTTAAACCCAAATTCTCACTCCATATCCATCATGTTTTTCACCATACATCTTTTCAGTTTAAACAACTTTTTAACAGAATTGATGTATTTTCAAATGAGAGTTAATACCATTCTAATTACCTGAAGTAGCAAGGTAAGGGTTAGTACTCATTGGGATATTCTTAATACAGTTCATATGCTCAAGGTTCACAAAATAAATCATTTCTTTTCCTACTGTTCTATCATTATTTTTCCAATGGGGCAACCTGGGCAGAAGCAAAGACACTGTTTACTTCAACATCCATCTAGCCTTTAGATACAAATCCTGATATACTCTGACATAACGGATTGCTTATAAGAAATTTTAACAAATCACAGAATTTTAATATAATGGTTTTGAAGTTACAGAACCTGGACTCAAATCTTAGCCTTGACAAATACTATCTATTTCTGACTTTGAGCAAGTCACAACTTCCCTGAGTATCTGCTTCTTTTATGAAGTTCCTCTTAGTTCTGGACATAGTTCACCCCATCCTTCTACAATATCCCCAAGAAGCAATCATATGTCATCTGTCACAAAGTCTCCAGTAATGGGGAAATTAGGAAATTAGTACTTTCTCAAGCAATTGTTACGTATTCCCTTTTTAAACAGCTCTAACAGTTAAGGATTCTAAACAGCTTCTTTGGCACTTGAACCCATTGCTTTTAAGTTTTGCCTTATGAGAAGCAAAAAAAGGCTAACTCTTCTTCCATATAAGAGTCCTTAAATAGGAATGTATTCTTATAAATGTTTAACAGCTGGCTCTCTGGGGGAAAAATTGTGTGTATAACATACTTTTGAGGTTAATTTAGATTAACATTTTCTCCATTACATTCTTAAGTATGAACAATCAGGCCCTGATTGGTAGCATTTGGCAATTTCCAAGCTGTAAATGCTCATTCTAGAAATTTAACAATCAGCTTTTAAAGCCAGTAAAAACTGCTTCATTATACTCCTTCCCTAAAAATATTTGAATATACTTGTCAGGTCCACACCTCACCCCCCCTTCCTTCTCCAAATCTTCTCCAAATGACATATTCAGTTCTTTGAAACTTTCCTTCACACACCATTGTCTACAATCTTCTCATAATCATGGCAGCTCTACTTAACTAGACACAATCCAGCTTGTCTTTCCCAAAATGTGAGTCTCTGAAATAATCACAAATCTCCAGATGCTGCATAACCAGGACAAAATATGGAGAAATGTTTGCTTCCTTGATCTTAGATATGATGTGTCTATCAATGCAATTTAATGTCATGGTAGGTCTTTTGGTTACCATGTTACTCTGTTGATTCACACTGAGTTTGTGTTCCATTAAATTCCCTACATTTTTGTCACAAGAACAACTGCACTTAAAACTCTTTACATCTTGTCCCCTTTCTATTTCTCCGGGCTTCTTATAATTTCCTCTCCCATGTACACTATGATCCAGCCATAATGGCTACTCTATTTTCTGCTTTTGTTCTTGATCCTATGACTAGAATGCTCTTCCTCCTCTCACTTCTATCTCTCAAACTACCTAACTTCCTTCAAAACTCAGCTCAAATACTCTTTCCTACAAGTACCTCCTAAATCTCCCTAGGTAATAGAGTCTTGCCAAGATCACTTCCATCCTCTCTGTATTTTGATTATATCTGATTATTTATATGTTCTCTCCCCTACTAGAATGTGAGCTTCTTGAGGACAGGGAAAATTTTTGCCTTTTCTTGGCTCTCCATCTTAGCACAACATCCAGTACAAAATACTTAATAAATGCTTATTGATTGACTGAATGATGCCTCCCTCAATCTGAACAGATGAATCTTTTTTTTCTCCTGAAGTATAGGACTTTGCTTTTATTGGCATCAAATTTAATCTTATGAGATTCAGGCCACAGTCACACCTGTCAAGATCTTTTACTGCCATCTAAGTATGTTTTACTAATGAATAACTGTAAATGCACTAGGGAGCTTAATATTGAAAGGAATCCTGAGATTATTTTATAAAAGGAATAATCCTTTGGTAATAAGCATTTCAAATTTATCAATCATTTTTGCTTTTTTTTTAAATTTAATTTTATTTCCTAGTCTTAGTGCTGTTCCTGGAAAATAGCAGGCACTAAATAAATACTTCTCGACTTAACTTGACATACGCCTCCACTTAACTGACTTCAAAGAATTAAAAATGAGTATTATAAGTGCAATAAAAACATGGTAACTATGAAGCAACTGCAATATCAGTAAGCATAAAGATGAAGAGGAGCAAAAGACATGATATCAAGGGACTGTATGATAGGAAGGATGACAAGTATACTCCACTGGAACTGAATAATATTTAGAAAAAGAGAAGACCTCTAATGTGTTGGCTGAATCCACTATGTTGGACTTGAGAGAAAATGGGAAAGTGTTTTAAAGACTGGGCAGCCATGCATAGATTATATAATCAGCATTGTTGGAAGGGCCTTCTAAATCAGTGAGGTCACAGATCCATTTGAAAACCTAATGAACAGGGTTGAGCCTGGGTTCTTCAAGTCTGAGTACAAGCTCTTCCAAAATCTTAATAAACTGTGAAGAACAAGCCATGATTTTAGACAAATTAGCCCAAGAACATGTAAAGGAAGTTCTCAAAAGAAGGAAGAATATGCCAACAAGAGTCATATGAAAAACAGGCTCCAAATCATTAATAATTTTAGAAATTCAAATTAAAACAACTTTGTGGCTCCACCTCAACCCATCATATGGGCAAAAATAACAAAGGAAAATGACAATGCTTTGAAGGTGCCATGGGAAAGTTGGCACATTAATACACAGTGGACCCGTGAATTAATTGGTCTAGGCATTTTGGAAAGCAATTTGGATCTAAACCCCAAAGTTGCTAAACTGTGAATACCTTTTTCACTCAGTGATATTGCTAGTAGGCTTATATCCCAAAGAGATCAAAGAAAGAGAAAAAGGATCTGAATGTGCAAAAATATTTATATCATCTCTTTCTGTAGTGGCAAAGAACCAGAGTTAAAGAAAGTGCCTACCAGTTGGGGAATGGCTGGACAAATTATAGTAAGCAAATGTAATCAAATATTATTGTACTATAAGAAAGGACAAATAGGATTATTTTAAACAAACCTAGGAAGGCTTATATGAACTGCTACAGACTGAAGTGAACAAAACCAAGAAAGCAATTTATATGGTAACAGAAACAATTTAGGAAAAACAATTTTGAAACACTTAAAAATTCTAATCAGTACAATGAGAAACCACAATTCCAAAGGACCGATAATGAAACACATTATCTACCTCTTGACAGAAAGGTGATGAACTCAAGATGTAGAATAAGACACATTTTTCAAATATAGCTAACAGGTATCTGCTTAACTATTTACCGATAAAAGGTTTTTATTTATTTATTTTTTAATACAGAGGTCCTTTAATATGGAGGAACAGAAGTAGTGATGGAGGTCAACAACATTAAAAAAAGAAGAAGAA
The DNA here is from genome assembly GCA_023553655.1 of Myrmecobius fasciatus. Lineage (NCBI taxonomy): Eukaryota > Metazoa > Chordata > Mammalia > Dasyuromorphia > Myrmecobiidae > Myrmecobius > Myrmecobius fasciatus. Next base: position 42,428 of record JAJPUD010008969.1, read on the forward strand.
AAATTAAAGTGAGAAAAGAGGGTCACCAAAGCACTTTAAAAATGCACAGGAAGACAACTGAATGATGATCAGTAGGAAACACAGATATGCTGGACAACTTTGAAATAAGTTGAATTTATCATATTTTTAAAAAGCTGTTGATAAAACAAATCTGCTGCTTCTTTTTGTGCTCCCAGAAACACACACACACACACACACACACACACACACAAATGAAAAAATATGGGATGTAGAATTAGAGGCCCTAAATTCAAATCCTGGCTCTGCCACCTAAGCTGTGTGATCTGGAGAAATTCCTTAATTACACTTTATAGGGTTTCCTCATCAGTAAAATGAAGAGATAAACTACTTGATTACAGACCCTTCTAGTTCTAAATCTATGGTGTCTAAAAACCAAAAAGGTTGTATTTTATTTTAATATAAGTAATGACAACTCATTTATATAGCACTAAAATTTACAAATTCTTTCCCTCACAACTCTATGAGGAAAAGGATATCAATGAAATCCTCCTACAGTGAAGTCTCCCAGATCAGGACTACATTGGGAATAAAGCCCACTATCCCTCAAATGAGTGGCACATCTTCATATATGTAAAGTCTCAATTCCCTAATCCAACCTCTTTTGCTTGGTTTTTTAAGGCCTCTACAACTACTGATCACATGTATATAGCTAAGGTTGATGTTGTTTGCCTTCTGTCCATCTTCAGAAGAGATCCAGTGATATCATAGGTGACATCTTGATTTGTGCAAGAACTGAATTTTAAGGGAAGCTGTCAGTCTCACTCTCTTTTATCCAGGGGCAAGGCAAAAGTCAAGACAACTGGCAATGGCTGGTGACACAGTGGAAGACTTTGTATTCTTCATGGCCTCTACAATGCTTGCTTCAGCTACCATCATGGCTGTTGGAAAAAACTGTTCTCATCTCCTGCTTGGGGTAGACATCCTCCTAACTCAGCAACAAAAACCTGTCATTTGCCCTAGTTTAGCCCTTCTGAGATGGTTTATCTGGGTGTGGCCACTGTATAAGCGAAAGCTTCTTGGTATCCAGGTGAGAATTGGATGAATGGACACCAGAGCATCCTGAAAAAGTCTTGGAAAGCCATCCCACCAGAGATGCTAGTCCTCCTGAATATTTCATATACTCCACCTAGGGAATGAGGTGGTGCAATGGATAGATCACTGGGCTTTAAATCTGAAAGACTCAGCTTCCTGAGTTCAAATCTAGTCTCAGACACTTGCTTAAGCAATTTGACTGGGGGTAAGTTACTTAATCCTGTTTGCCTCAGTTCCTTATCAATAAAATAAGCAGAACAAAATGGCAATCCACTTTAGAAAACCTTAAAATGGGGTCATGAAAAGCCAAAAAACAACAGTTATATAAGGTAAGTAGTGAGTAGTACAAGTACAATCCCCATTTTTTTTTAATATAAGAAAACTAAAGCTCAGAAAAAATAAATGACTTACCTACAGCCACAAAATTAGTAAATATCAAAGTTAACACTCTCTGACCCAGGTCAGGTCTGCTGATTTTAAGTCTAGAATTCTAGCTGCTACACTATGCATGTTACCTGACTTCATTCTACCCAATCCAGAAGCATAATTCCATTCCAGCAGATCCATTCACCAACCTATCCCATTTCCTCCAAACATGCCATGTAAACTCATCCCCTTATTTAAATGCTTTCCTTCTACTCAAATGCTTAATTTATATCCTACTTTACCCTTCAAAGCTAAGGTTGTTCTAATGTGAATGAAACTTTTTCTACTCCAGCCTTTACCACATTCTCTCTTTAATTTTTTTTTTTTAAACACTGGATGCAACATATTGGAGTCAAAAGAAGCTGGCCTTGAAGACAGGAAAACCTAAGATTAAGTCCTATCTCTGTAATTCACTAGTTGAAAAGCAGCACAACCCAAAGGACTTAAGAGTCAGGAAGATCTGGTTCTGAAACTGCCTGACAATTCACTAGTTCATGGTGTGACCCTTGGAAAGTCACTTCCTCTGTGACTTGAAGTCCTTCTCTAGAGGGAGTTGGATGGAGGGCCTTGAAGGTCCTTTCTAGTTTTACAGGTGAGAGATCCTATGATCCCATGTGACCATGGGCAAGTCATCTGAATTTTTCACTGCTCCAACAAACTCTGAAGACTATAAATTACAAAAAGAGTTGCTTGCATGAAGTCACAGGTTCAGATTCCAAAAATAGCCAGGACAAAAACCAAACAAAATCCTTGTGGTTATAATCAGAGCCATACAGTTTTTGCTTAGCTCTGAATTTTTTCAAATTGTTCCAAGCAGAATTTCTGTCCCTCTAGGCCAACTGCAAGCTCCTTGAGCAGAGTAGCCATACATGATCAGTCTATCAACAAGTATTTCCTGAGGATTTATCTGTGCACAACATGATAAGAATACAAATATAAAGAATAGAACAATGTCTACCTTAAAGTTACTTGTGTTCTAAGTAGATACAGAATAAAGAAAATATGAATAACTATAAGGTAATTCAATATAAGGTACTGATTGAGGAAGAGCATTAGGAGTTGGGGCTGAGGAATGTTTCATGTAAAAGATGGAACTTAAGCTGAATTTTGAATGAAGAGAGGGGGTCAGATACAGAACCATGTATGAGAACTAGCACAGTACCAGGCCCATAACCAATGTTCAGCAAAAATTCTTCTTAATCACTAATTCAAGATTAGATTACAATGTTAAGAACAGGTGTCATTCTTTGCAGATGCTATGATGGTCTACTTAGAGAACCCTAGAGAATCAACTAAAAAACTATTAGAATTAATCCACAACTTTGCTAGCAAAGTTACAGGATACAGAATAAATCCACATAAATCATCAGCATTTTTATATATCACCAACAAAATCCAACAGCAAGAGATACAAAGAGAAATTCCATTTAAAATAACTTTCGACAGTATAAAATATTTGGGAATATATCTGCCAAGGGAAAGTCAGGATCTATATGAGCAAAACTACAAAACATTCTCCACACAAATAAAGTGAGATCTAAACAATTGGAAAAATACCAAGTGCTCTTGGATAGGTTGAGGGAATATAATAAAGATGGCAATACTACCTAAACTAATCTATTTATTTAATGCTATACCAATCAAACTCCCAAGAAATTATTTAACTGACCTAGAAAAAATAACAACAAAATTCATCTGGAAAAACAAAAGGTCAAGAATTTCAAGGGAATTGATGAAAAAAAAGCAAATGAGGGTGGCCTAACTGTACCAGAACTAAAACTATATTATAAAGCAGTGGTCATCAGAACCATTTGGGACTGGCTAAGAAATAGAGTAGTGGATCAGTGGAATAGGTTAGGTTCACAGGACAAAATACTCAATGACAATAGTAATCTAGTGTTTGATAAACCCAAAGACCCCAGTTTTTGGGATAAAAACTCACTATTTGACAAAAACTGCTGGGATAATTGGAAACTAGTATGGAAGAAATTAGGCATTGACCCACACCTAACACCATATACCAAGATAAGGTCCAAATGGATTCATGATCTAGGCATAAAGAATGATATTATAAACAAATTAGAACAATGTAGGATGGTTTACCTCTCAGACCTGTGGAGGGGGAAGGAATTTGTGACCAAAGAAGAACTAGAGGTCATCATTAATAACAAAATAGATAAGTTTGACTATATCAAGTTAAAAAGTTTTTGTACAAACAAAATGAACGCAGACAAGATTAGAAGGGTAGCAGTAAACTGGGAAAATATTTTCACATCCAGAGGTTCTGATAAAGGCCTCATTTCTAAAATATATAGAGAATTGACTCAAATATATAAGAATTCAAGCCATTCTCCAATTGATAAATGGTCAAAAGATATGAACAGACAATTTTCAGATGAAGAAATTGAAACTATTTCTGGTCACATGAAAAGGTGCTCCAAGTCACTATTGATCAGAGAAATGCAAATTAAGACCACTCTGAGATACCACTACACACCTGTCAGATTGGCTAAAATGACAGGAAATGATAATGATAACTGTTGGAGGGGATTTGGGAAAACTGGGACACTGATACATTGTTGGTGGAACTGTGAACGGATCCAACCATTCTGGAGAGCAATTTGGAACTATGCTCAAAAAGTTATCAAACTGTGCATACCATTTGACCCAGCAGTGTTTCTACTGGGCCTATATCCCAAAGAGATTTTAAAGGAGGGAAAGGGGCCCACATGTGCAAAAATGTTTGTGGCAGCCCTTTTTGTAGTGGCAAGAAACTGGAAACTGAAAGGATTCCCATCAATTGGAGAATGGCTGAATAAATTATGGTATATTAATGTTATGGAATATTATTGCTCTGTAAGAAACGACCAGCAGGACGATTTCAGAGAGGCCTGGAGAGACTTGCATGAACTGATGCTCAGTGAAGTGAGCAGAACCAGGAGATCATTATTCATGGCAACAACAATACTATATGACGATCAATTCTGATGGACATGGCTCTCTGCAACAATGATGTGATTCAAACCAGTTCCTATTGTTCAGCGATGAAGATAGTCATATACATCCAGAGAGAGGCCTGTGGGAACTGAGTGTGAACCACAACACAGCATTTTAACGCTTTCTGTGAATATTTCCATGCATTTTGTTTTCCTTCTTAGGTTGTTTTTTCTTCTTCTCTTTCTAGATCTGATGTTTCTTATGCAGTAACATAACTGTATAGATATGTATTCATGTATTGTATTTGTCATATAATTTATCCTATTTAGCATGTATTAGATTACTTGTCATCTAGGGGTGGGGGTGGGGGGAAGGAGGGGAAAAGCTTGGGAAAAAAAAGTTTTTGCAAAGGTCAATGTAGAAAAATCACTCATATGTTTTGTAAATAAAAAGCTTTATAAAAAAGAAAAAAAAAGATCCTGGCAATCATACATTGCAGGATATTGATGGCCAATAGTATTGCCCATGTCAATACATTTCAAAGGATCTCAAAAACACACACACACACACACACACACACACACACACACACACACAAAAACCATTTGGTACTGGCTAAGAAATAGAGTAGTGGATCAGTGGAATAGGTTAAGTTCACAGGACAAAATACTCAATGACAATAGTAATCTAGTGTTTGATAAACCCAAAGACCCCAGGCTTTTGGAATAAAAACTCACTATCTGACAAAAACTGCTGGGAAAATTGGAAACTAGGCATTGACCCACACCTAATACTATATACCAAGATAAGGACGAAATGGATTCATGATCTAGACATAAAGAATGATATTATAAACAAATTAGAACAGTGTAGGATGGTTTACCTCTCAGACCTGTGGAGGAGGAAGGAATTTGTGACCAAAGAACTAAAGATCATTACTGATCACAAAACAGATAAATTTGACTATATCAAGTTTAAAAGTTTTTGTACAAACAAAACGAATGCAGACAAGATTAGAAGGGAAGCAATAAACTGGGAAAACATTTTTACATTCAAAGATTCTGATAAAGGCCTCATTTCTAAAATATATAGAGAATTGACTCAAATATATAAGAATTCTAGCCATTCTCCAATTGATAACTGGTCAAAAGATATGGACAGACAATTTTCAGATGAAGAAATTGAAACTATTTCTAGTCACATGAAAAGGTGCTCCAAATCACTATTGATCAGAGAAATGCAAATTAAGACAACTCTGAGATACCACTACACATCTCGCAGATTGGCTAAGATGACAGGACAAGATGACGAATGTTGGAGGGGATGTGGGAAAACTGGGACACTGATGTATTGTTGGTGAAACTGTGAACGGATCCAACCATTCTGGAGAGCAATCTGGAACTATGCTCAAAAAGTTATGAAACTGTGCATACCCTTTAACCCAGCAGTGTTTCTACCGGGCCTATATCTCAAAGAGATCTTAAAGAAGGGAAAGGGACCCACATGTGCAAAAATGTTTGTGGCAGCACTTTTTGTAGTGGCAAGAAACTGGAAACTGAAAGGATGCCCCTCAATTGGAGAATGGCTGAATAAATTATGGTATATGAATGTTATGGAATATTATTGTTCTATAAGAAACAACCAGCAGGATGATTTCAGAGAGGCCTGGAGAGCCTTGCATGAACTGATGCTGAATGAAATGAGCAGAACCAGGAGAACATTATATACAGCAACAAGACTATATGATGATCAATTCTGATGGACATGGTTCTCTTCAACAATGATGTGTTTCAAACCAGTTACTATTGTTCAGCGATGAAGATAGTCATATACATCTAGAGAGAGGCCTGAGGGAACTGAGTATAGACGACAACATAGCATTTTAATGCTTTCTGTGAATGTTTGCTTGCATTTTGTTTTCCTTCTTAGGTTGTTTTTTTTTTCTCTCTTTCTAGATCTGATGTTTCTTGTGCAGTAAGATAACTGTATAGATATGTATACATATATTGGATTTATCATATAATTTAACATATTTAGCATGTATTAGATTATCTGTCTTCTAGGAGTGGGGGAATGGGGGAGTGGGGGGAAGGAGGGGAAAAGCTTGGAACAACAAAAAAAAAGTTATGCAAAGATTAATGTAAAAAATCACTCATATGAACTTTCCTCCAATGAAGAGGAAATTAGAGTAATAATTAGGAGTTTCTTTGCCCAACTTTATGCCAATAAATTTGATAATGTAAATGAAATGGAGGAATATCTACAAAAATATAGATTGCCTAGGTAACAGAAGAGGAAATAAATTATTTAAATAGCTCCATTTTGGAAAAAGAAATAGAACAAGCTATTAATCAACTCCCTAAGAAAAAATCTCCAGGGCCAGATGGATTTACATGTGAATTTTACCAAACATTCAAAGAACGATTAATCCCAATACTATACAAACTATTTGAAAAAATAGGGAAAGAAGGTGTACTACCAAATTCCTCCTATGACACAGATATGGTGCTGATAGCTAACCCAGGTAGGGAGAAAACTGAGAAAGAAAACTATAGACCCATTTCCCTAATGAATATTGATGCAAAAATTTTAAATAAGATTTTAGCAACGAGATTACAGAAAGTTATCCCCAGGATAATACACCATGACCAAGTAGGATTTATACCAGGAATGCAGGGCTGGTTCAATATTAGGAAAACTATTAGCATAATCAATTATATTAATAACCAAATTAACAAAAACCATATGATTATCTCAATAGATGCGGAAAAAGCCTTCGATAATATCCAACACCCATTCCTATTAAAAACATTGGAGAATATAGGAATAAATGGGCTTTTCCTTAAAATGATTAGTAGTATCTACTTAAAACCTTCAGGAAGCACCATATGTAATGGAGTCAAACTAGAACCATTCCCAATAAGATCAGGAGTGAAACAAGGCTGCCCACTGTCACCATTATTATTTAATATTGTCTTAGAAATGTTAGCTTTGGCAGTAAGAGAAGAAAAAGAGATGAAAGGAATTAGAGTAGGTAATGAGGAAACCAAATTATCACTCTTTGCAGATGACATGATGATATACTTAGAGAACCCTACAGACTCAACTAAAAAACTACTAGAAACAATTCACAACTTTAGCAAAGTTGCAGGATACAAAATAAATCCACATAAATCATCAGCATTTTTATATATTACCAACAAAGTTCAGCAGCAAGAGATACAAAAAGAAATTCCATTCAAAATAACTGTTGATAGTATAAAATATTTGGGAATTTATCTGCCAAGGGAAAGTCAGGAACTATATGAACTAAACTACAAAACACTTTCCACACAAATAAAATCAGACCTAGTCAATTGGAAAAACTTAAAATGCTCATGGGTAGGCTCATCGAATATAATAAAAATGACAATACTACCCAAACTAATTTACTTATCAATCAAACTCCTAAGAAACTATCTTACAGATCTAGAAAAAATAGTAGCCAAATTCATTTGGAAAAACAAAAGGTCAAGAGTTTCAAGGGAATTAACGAAAAAAAAGGCTGATGATGGTGGACTTGCTGTACCAGATCCAAAACTATATTACAAAGCAGCGGTCATCAAAACCATTTGGTACTGGCTAAGAAATAGAGTAGTTGATCAGTGGAATAGGATAGAATCACAAGACAAACTAGGCAATAACTATAGCAATTTAGTCTTTGATAAACCCAAAGACCCCGGCTTCTGGGATAAGTACTCACTATTTGACAACAACTGCTGGGAAAATTGGAAACTAGTGTGGAAGAAAATAGGGCTTGACCCACATCTAACACCACATACCAAGATAAGATCTAAATGGGTTCATGATCTGGATATAAAGAGTGACACTATAAGTAAATTAGAGGAACATAAAATAGTTTACCTCACAGACCTATGGAGATGGAATAAATTTATGTCCAAAGAACTGGGTGAAGATAGTCATATACATTCAGAGAGAGGCCTGTGGGAACTGAGTACGGACCACAACACAGGAAATATTCTGTGAATATTTCCATGCATTTTGTTTTCCTTCTTAGGTTGTTTTTTTCTTCTTCTCTTTCTAGATCTGATGTTTCTTGTACAGTAAGATAACTGTATAGATATGTATACATGTATTGGATTTGTCATATAATTTATCATATTTAGCATGTATTAGATTACCTGTCATCTAGGGGTGGGGGGTGGGGGGAAGGAGGGGAAAAGCTTGGGAAAAAAAAAGTTTTTGCAAAGGTCAATGTAGAAAAATCACTCATATGTTTTGTAAATAAAAAGCTTTTAATATTAAAAAAAAAAAGAAGAAGAACTGGAACTCTTAATTGAAAACCAGATAGATGACTATTATTAAGTTAAAAAGTTTTTGTACAAACAAAACCAATACAATCAAGATTAGGAGGGAAGCAATAAATTGGGAAATCATCTTTACATTTAAGCGTTCTGATAAAGGCCTCATTTCTAAAATATATAGAGAATTGTCTCATATTTATAAAAATTCAAGCCATTCTCCAGTCGATAAATGGTCAAAGGATATGAACAGACAATTTTCAGGGGATGAAATTAAAACTATTTATAGTTATATGAAAAGGTGTTCCAAATCACTATTGATCAGAGAAATGCAAATCAAGACAACCCTGAGGTACCACTACACACCTGTCAGATTGGCTAAAATGACAGGAAAAGTTAATGATGAATGTTGGAGGGGACATGGGAGGGCTGGGACACTGATGCATTGTTGGTGGAACTATGAATGGATCCAACCATTCTGGAGAGCAATTTGGAACTATGCTCAAAAAGTTATCAAACTGTGCATACCATTTGACCCAGCAGCATTTCTATTGGGCTTATATCCCAAAGAAATCATAAAGGAAGGAAAGGGTCCCACATGTGCAAGAATGTTTGTGGCAGCCCTTTTTGTAGTGGCTAGAAACTGGAAACTGAATAGATGCCCTTCAATTGGAGAATGGCTGAATAAATTATAGTATATTAATATTATGGAATATTTTTGTTTTGTAAGAAATGACCAGCAGGACGATTTCAGAGAGGCCTGGAGAGACTTGCATGAACTGGTGCTGAGTGAAATGACCAGAACCAAGAGATCATTATATACGGCAACAATAATACTATATGATGATCAATTCTGATGGACATGGCTCTCTTCAACAATGAAATGTTTCAAACCAGTTCCAATTGTTCAGTGAAGAAAGCCATATACACCCAGAGAGAGGGATGTGAAATGTGGACCACAACATAACATTCTCATACTCTTGATTGATGTTTGCTTACATTGTGTTTCCTTTATCTTATATGCCTTTCTTGTAGATACGATTTTTCTTGCACAACAATGATGTTTGGAAATATGTATACATATATTCAATTTGCCAAATATTTTAACATAATTAACATATAGTGGATATCCTGCCATCTAGGGGAGGGGTGGGGAGTTGGGGGGAAAAATTTGTAACAGAAAGCTATGTAAGGTTAATGTTGAAAAATTACCCACACATATGTTATGCAAATAAAATTTTAAAAAAACCACTCATATATTCTGTAAATAAAAAGCTTTATATATATGTATATATATAAAACAGGTGTCATGTCCACATATATCTTCAACATAAAGCTATAGCATCTAATAACAATGAAATGGCTTTTTTCATACACAAATTTGTAATTCTGACCCATTCTTAATGCATAAGTTCTAATCAGCATTCTTATAATTATACTAATAACAAAATTATAAAGATTCACTCATATTCTTATCTTACCACAATAGTTTTTTTTTCAGAATTAAGAATAGAATTTTTGTAGTGATGGAGTTATATCTGGACTCTCATGGGGTCCAACAACCTTACCTTATTTATTCATTCAAACATTTATTTGAGTATATACTGTGTACAAAAAATTGTAGTGTACCCTCTAGAAGAAATAAAGATAAGTAAGGCAGAGATCCAGAAGCTTATAATCTAGGAGAAACGAGGCATCCATAAAAAGAACAATAATCTAAGGCAGAATGTGATATATAAGTTAAAAGATAAAGACAAGGGAAATCAGGGAAGTCTTCACAAAGGAGAGAGGTAACATATGAATTAGGCCTTAAAGGATGGATTAAAAATCTTAAGAAAAAGGCCCGTTCCAAAGGGAATACACCCATAGGCCTGAAAGTACTGAGTTAGAATTAAAGTCCTACAACAGCACATATGTGCAGGGGTATATGTTAGTGCTAACTCATGAGGGCCTTGAATGCCACGCTAATGCATTTGGATTTATTCTATAGATAGTGGGGAGTTACTGAAGGTTTTTTAGAATTTTTAACAGAAAAATGACATGATCAAAGTTATATATCAGGAATAATAATCTGACAAAATAAAACAGAGAGAAAGTGAAAGTAAGGAGATCAGTATGGAAGCTATTATAATAGTCAGAGGTAGAAAGCCTAATAGCAGTGGGTTTTAGAATAAAAATAATAACTGACATTTCTAGATCACTTGTAATATATAAATTTCTTTGTTAAAAAGTACTTTAAATATATGATGTCATTCTAACCTCACAACAGCCCTATGAGCTAAGCACTACAAATATTTTCAATGATTTTACAGATGAGGAAATACACTTGGAGAGAAGTTAAATAGATTACCCCACAGCCATATGGCAAATAAATGCCAAAGGCAAAATTCGAACACAGGTCTCTTCTGATTTAAAGAAAAGCTTTTTTCTACTACACACTGTTTTATTAAGGCTAACTCAACCAGACTTAAATTCAACCCTGGGTAGTCCCTAAAGTACACAGGCAAAAGATGGTATAAAGGGTCCAAGAGTTCTGAGTTTCTCAGTACTGTTAGTTTAGGGTGATAATGGCAACTAAAGAAAAAGTAGAAAAAACAAAACAAAAAATAACCTCTGCCTGTTTTGAAAGAAAAAAAATTATTACAATTATGCTTTCTTCCCCTTCAACAACATCCCCAGACCGACTTCTTTTGAAAGATTTCTCTAACACAGCAAGGATCTGGGGAACATCCACAATTCAGCTCCAGATTTCCTTCCCCAGTAGATATTCTTACACATTAATATTAAGAAGGAAACTGAAAATAAAGCAAGATATCAGATGAAAGGCAAACCTTCTCCAGTTAAACTGAGTCAGTTTTCTTTTCTCCAAAGGAAATGGCTGTTGATGCCACAATGAGTTAAATTACAATAACACATGCCAGGGAAATGATGTCAGTGAGGGCGTGGCTAGACCCTTTACAAGTTTGAAATTCCTTTAGTCCTGAATATTTCCTCTTTCAGTCTCACCTATTCTTAAAACACCAAAGAGGTAGCTTCTTTAAACACTTGTGAAGAAATACTTTTACATCCTGGAACCCTGGTCTGCTTACCTCAGCCATTCTTTTTGAAGAAGCCATGGATAATTTGAAGGCCATTAAAACGGACCTGGGAAAATGCACCACATTAAATTACTTTGCTAAATCCCATTGGAAAAACCTATATATTTTTTTCCTTTGAAATGTAGGTCAGGGACTAATTTAATTCCAAAGAAAGAAAGGCTCAATGCTAACTACATGTAAAAAAGATAATTTTTCCCCTTTCCAGCCTCCACCAAAAATAAATTGTCAGAAAAATGAAAGGACTATATATTCATTTCATTAGCATTTAGTATGTTTTAAACATTTGAGAACTATTAAATACCTTCCAAAAAAAGAGACCAGAACAACATAGTAGTTAGATGTTTCTAAGTGTGCATATTCTCTAATATTAACTTTATGATATTTGAAATGGAAATATTGGTCTTTCTTTGTATTCCCGGGACTTAGTATAGTGCCTGACATACAGAAAGTATTTAATACTAATTGACTTGACTTTCAATTTTAAATAACACAGAAATACCTTTCCAAATACAAGCTTTCCCACTCCACTAACGTATAAAATAACAGATTTCCAAGTAAAAGACAGTAGCATTTAAAAAAAAAAATTTCCCACAAATTAGAAATGACTCAGACAGCAAATTATGTTGTTAAAATTTTGCTTATTTAAGGAAAGCACAAGATAATCATTCTGTAAAGGGCTGGAATTTGAAGTTTGTTTTTTTGTTTTAATATTTTAAACATCTTGGAAGGGATACAAGAACTTCTGTAACATGTAGTATTTGAGAGTCAATAAGTTTTTCCTGGAACTGATGTGGGTTACTGATACCATTAAAACTTTGAGCATAAAAATGCACAGATAAAATGAAATAAATGTATCTCTAACCATTTATATGCTTCCCAACACACAGAGATTTGAGTACATTAATTCTCAGATATCTATTAATCCCTATGTAAACATAGAAATAAAGTCATGTACACATCATTTAAGTATAAATGTACTTAAATACTGACAGTTACAGACCTATACAAATAAATGTTCATACATATCGAAAAAGTGATTAATGTGTATACATTAGGTGCACATACTTTTAGATGTCATCATGATGGTGACATATAAGAAGTGTTTCCGACTACTATAAAAAGTTATTTTCTATAGTTACTACATTTCCATTCTAAACTTTTCTGGTTAGTATATTCCTTGAATTTTTTTACTCAGGCTCTTCAGATTATAAGAGATGCATTTCAGAGTTTAAATCTGGTTTTCCAGGCCAGCTCCAAGGCCAATTTAAAGCACTAGGAAAGGAACAAAACTGCATATTCTGAGAAAGGCTAGACAAGGGCAAGGAAATAATTTAGGTGGAGACAAACATAAGAGTCCCCAAATATGAACATTAGCCAATTTTTAAAAATCAATTACAATAGTGCTTTTGATATAACCTGAAACTTGGATAAATCATAAAGGATACTATTCAATGAGCTTATGTGAAATGAAAAAGAAAGGATGAATATAATCCCTACCCTTTCATCAAGACTACTTTCAATCAATCAACAAATATTTTCTAATATAACTGCATAATGATTTTCCTCTCAAGAAGATAAATTTGAAATGCTATATTAATTAACCCTAACATCTACTCAGCAATTCATTCTAGTCTAGAAACCAAGTACCCAGACGCAAATACTTATTCATCCACTGTGGCCCAATCTTGAATGTCAAACCTATAAAAAGAACCCTTAACTTTCAAAACTCATTTAAATCCTATTTCACCAATCTCTAATTCTCTTAGGGAAGCTTCTTTATAAGCCTGGGATGGATCCAAGGCACAAACAATCCTCCTCTCTACTAAGGGAGCAAAAGACATCCTAGCACATCCCTCTCTTTGGAAGGCAGTTTCAAAGCCCAGAGTACATATCATATTCCTATTGCAGTATAGAGTCTTTCTAGACAAATTGTGTGTCCTATAATACCAAGAAAATGCATATAAGGACATCCGCCTGGCATGTGGGCATGCGCATCCACCTCTCCTCTGACTGCCCATGTGCCCAGGCACAGTACGACTGACAGCACAGAGTTAACCACAAGGTTGCCAGGGATCCCTGCTGAGCCTGGCTATCTGCTGAGCTCACTGCCCAGGCTTCTGAGACCCAGAGAAGCTAGGAGAGCTCCTAGATTCAAACAGGAGATGTGCTATCATTCCAATACCTTCCTTATAGGATAAAGTAGCTATCTAAGTCTGAAAGACAATGTTGGCTCACACTAGAATTGCCCTAATTTTCCTGAATATTTTCAGTCATTCAATAAATTGGTGACCAGGGTAAAAAAGCTTGGGGAGTGGGAGTGGGGGTGAGAGAGGTAGGGAAGAAATGGTTAAGTAAAAGGAGAGAATAACCTTCCCAGTCAGTGGGGAACAGGACCTGGGATGACAGATCATCTCAATAGGGTGCTGGCACATCAGGAAGTCAAAGTTACTTCATTCCACAAAGACAAACTTGCAAGCCTGATTTCTGATTTTAATTTCTCCACCTACCTCTGACCTTACTTACATACACAGGGTCAGAAGATCCCTGGAAATCTTAAACCATGACAAGAAGTGATAGTACCCAAGGAAAGGAGCAATCAGAGCAAAACGCTAAAGCCAAGGACACTGCCAGATCCCAAAAAAGGAAGTAGCTTGCTTCTGGGGGGAAAAAAGGCTTTTCCCTACCTTCTTGTTGCTCTTGTTATAGCCAAAAGTCGTAATCCCAGGCCTGGAAGGCACAGATAGCAGCATTTTGTCTTTAATGTTAGAAAGCAGGGAGGGAAAGAAAAAGGGAGGGAGGGAGAGAGAGGAAGAGACAGAGGGAGGGAGAGAGAGGAAGAGAGGAAGAGAGGGAGAGAGAGAGAAGAGGGGAGGGAGGAGGGGGAGGGGAAAGAGAGAAGGATGAGGGAGAGAGGAGGAGGAAAGGAAGGGGAGGAGAGAAAAGGGAGAAAAGAGAAGAGAAAGGGGAAGAGAAGAGAAGAGGGAGAGGGTGAAAGAAAGAGAAGGGGAGACAGAGAGAGAGATAGAGAGAGAGAGAGAGAGAGAGAAGGAGGGGGGAGGAAAAAAAGGGGGGGAATGGTAGAGCTAGGGCAGCTGGTTTACGTCATCAAGGGAAGTAAACCCAGAGTCTAGCTGGGATACTTCCACTGGGTCCTAATGCCCAGAATTTAAAAAAAAAATTTAATTTTTAAAGGAAAAACAGAGGAGGAAAAAGTAATTCTAGAAAGAAGGGGTTATACTAATCTCTTTTATACCTAGACCCAGCTATTTCAAGGTACTTTTCTTCTTCAGGGACCAAGGTCTTATTCTGAAAGGGAAAAAGGCAGTACTTTATATCTGAAGCACTCAGCTATAAAGAAGGGTTTCACTAAAGTTGCTTCTTGACTTTATAGATGACAACTGGGACACAACTCTAGGGAATAGGCTGCCAAGAGCCATCCTGAGAAAAAAGCAAGGTGGCTGAGGGCTTCTCCTATGCCTTATATTTAAAATGACCCCAATAACTTACCAATTCTCCTTGTAAGAAAACAAGAACTGAGAGTAGGTAAAGAGGCAAACACACATCAAGGGGCCAGCATCCAAAACATGAAAAAAACTCCCACTTAATAATTTAAAATCCTCAGGCAGATACATTTTCTAATATATAATATAGTTGAACATTTAATGTTCATTACTGCTACTTCATGCCCAGCTATGTTCTATTAGCTTTTTATGATAAAGCTAGCCCGATATGGAGATTTCTGATAGAACCAAGTATCTCCTTATTAGGCTAGCCTTTATCACAAAAAACTTGATGTCTTTATCTGGCACTAAAAAAATGACACTTTTTTCTCTGATACTTCTTTTCGATTTTAGTCTTTTCATTGTAGTCGAAATAGGGATATTCACTTACCAAAGTTGGAGCCAAAATTGATTTTCATAAGTTTGAGATGTTTCCTTCTGGAGATCAGCAGAACTATTAAAAAACAACAACAACAACAACAAAACCAAAAACAAACCAAAAAAAAACAAAAACAAAACAAAAACCATTATTTTAAAATTCCATAGTACAGAGTAAGAAAACACCTGTTAAGATCAGGAGACTATGAAGTTTTTGAGTCAAGGATCCAAGAAGTTTAAGACAGCACTCACCTCTTATGGTTCCCAAACCTCACAGGAATGTCCTTGTATAGAAGTAATTGACAAAAGAAAATTGCAGTTTCACTTGCAGACTAGATAGGGGAAGGGTGAGAATTATAAATTAATGTCCCACCTTTCTACTGGGCCCATTTGAAGATACTTTCATAAGGTCACCTTGCAATCCCCTTAACTGTTCTCTTGGGGCATATCCTAATCCCTGTCTTTTTTTCCCCCCAGGGAGATGACCCAAGTCCAAACTGGTGGTGGCCTGCCTTTTGACTTGGCCCATGATCTATTTTTCTTCTTACCTCTTTGTCATGATTGTGGGATAGACAGCACTAGTGAACAGAAGAAAATATCCACATATACCCCACCCCCTATCTCCAACTTTCAGCTTGAAATGGACAGGAAGTGCCTGCTCAGTTCAGGGGACACAGGAAGGGTGGGAGCAGGCTAACTGTGGGAATATCAATCAGGACTGGAACCACAGAAATAATAAAGGGGGGACAGAAACATCTCTTAGACTTAGTGCATTAAGAAAATAAGCTCCTTTCTTCCTCCTTTACTCAAACAAAAAATATTTAGTAAGAGTTAGGAGCTAGGGATACAAATACATGAAGAATCTCATTTTTCAACCATCCTTGAGGCAGCCATAGTCACAAAAGAATAATCAGAAGAGTTCATTTTTATCCTCTCAACAAGGGTTTTTTTTTACCTTCTTGGGAGATGACCCTTTTCTAACAAAGATACATTTCCCACTTCGTGCCCACCCCAATCTCATTAAGGTGATTCATCAATCTGATAAGAGATTCTTCTGATCAACTTTCATTATATTTATGAACTAATGCAATTCTTTTTTTGGAGCCATCACTCAGTCATGAAATATCTTAGCTATTTTCTCAGAACTATCAGCATTCACCCCAACTTTTTCAGGTTCCAAAGTTTTTCTCAATTCTAAAACTCTAACTGCGATGGCCTTTACCAAAGTGATGCAGAAACTCCACTACTGAAACACATTACCACAGGATAGCAATGTCTCTAATTTTTTAATTTCATATACTAGAAGTTATTGTGTTCAACTCTAAGTTTAGGTCTTAATGAGTTCTTAATATTTAAATGTGGTTATATATTATATCATTTTCTGTATAGGCCTACAAGCCCTAAATACAGTTTTCAACTAAATATGGACTGGGGATGAGAGAGCAGAAAATAGGGGGGAGAAGGGAAATGGAAGGAAGGGAGAGGAAGCAGGAAGTGTTAGGATGAGCAAAATAAGAATCCATTCTAAAAGGGAAAATCTCCAGGTTAGGATTATAACACTGAAAAACAATGGAGAGTCCTACTCTAAGTCACCACTAGTACTACTCTGTAGAAAATACCTTTTAAAAAAATCAGGGCATACTCAAAAACATACATACTTTAGATGAAAAAAGCAAACACACTTTATGTTACGTGGCCTAACTCTGTTTCGGGGGAACTAGTAAGATTAAATTAACAAGATCTATTTCCTACACAAATATTATAACCTAGATTTGGTGCTTTTGGAAGTGAAAGTTTCCAAAGTCTTATTATAATCTAAGTACAACCAAAAGTTTACACTGCAGGAAAATCTGAGTATTCTACATAAGGGGAAGAAATAATCCATCTTGCACAATGTTATTAAAGTAATCTGAAATATCATTCACCTACTCAAGAATCTCTAGGGGTTCCTTACTACATTTAGGATAAAATCCAAACTTCTCACTTTAGCATTTACAAACTTTCACAATCTGGCTCCAGAGTATACCTTCAAACTTGTTCTCCTTCATGAACTTCCGGACAAGCTAGTCTACTAAATCTTCTCTTTCTACATTTCTGCATGTGCTGTCCCCTTCTCTTCTTAGAATCCTTAAGTTCCTTCAAGATTCTATTCAGGGAATTGTATAGGAAACTTTTCCTGATTCCCTAAATTGTTATTTCTCAGTTGTTTCAGTCTTTGTGACTCCCTTTGGGATTTTCTTGGCAAAGATACTGGAGTGGTTTGCCATTTCCTTCTCCAGATCATTTTACAGATGAGGAAACTGAGACAAAGAAGTTAAATGACTTTCCCAGGATCACACAGCTAAATAAGTGACTGAAACCAGATTTGAACTCATGAAGATGTCTTCTTGATTCCAAACCTAGCTTGCTATCCCACTTTGCTACTTAACTGTCTATCCTAAATTATTAGTAACCTCTTACTCTCTCCATTTTCAATCATTTTGCATTTAATTTTCTGTGTAGAGATTAAGTCTTCTCTTCCCCAGCCCCTTTCTAACAAAACACAAACTCCTTGAAGGCCAAAAACTATTTTTCTAATGGTTATCTATGAACCTAACTTAGTACCTTACACTTTTTCATTCTACTTCCCCAGTTCTGCAAGGGACATTTTGGTTGTGGGGACGTGTCCTGATGTTAAACTCTCTACAGCTAAAGAAGAATATAGACTGGCTATTTCTCTGTAGCTCAAATTTTTAGAGAATAGTCTGGGGCAGTGAAAGATTAACTGTCTTGCCCAGGGTAACATGGTAACTCAAACTCAAAACACAAACCTGCTCAGGTTTTCCTGAATCTAAGTCTGATCCTCTCTTTACCCATTAGCCAACTACCATAACAAGTCCTTAATAATACTTATTAAATTGAATCTAATACAGAAATGCAAAGATCACACTAACTTTAGTTACTCTACTTCTGCCTCATAACCAACAATGTTGAATATTTTGGAATTCTTTGCATTACTTTCAGTTTTCTGGGAGTAGGAGGAACATCTTTTATCACTTAGTAGAGGAAACAGGCTTGATATAGAATCTCAAACATAATTTCCATGGTTCTTTAAAGGACTATAAAACAAGAAAAAACAAAACAAAACAAAACACTCTTATATCCTAAAATTTACCTCTGAGTTTTATGTGAACAGGGCTTTTTGGCTACTTTCTGACTTACAGCTGCCTCAACAATGTCAGTCTCAAAGAAAATGAAGGAACATGCATAAAAGAACACTAGCTTTGTAGTCTATACCCATATCAAATAGGTCTGGAGTTTCAAAGTACAAGGGAGCTGGATATTTGGATTGCCTAGCCAAAGATGAATCATTTTAAAGTCAGAAAGTCATACCCTTGAATTCATTAAAAAATAATAAAACACGTGGAATTATGTGGTTGGATTAAAAAATTAAGCTAAGGAACAATCCCATTTCCTTATACATATACCTTCTGCCTTGACAACAACATGCCCTTATATTCTAAAACCTAAACAATTTCCCTCACTCACAGTTCACAGGCATAAGGGCAAGAGATATTTTTTTTAAAATGGGGTCTCTAAGGCATATCTCTTGGGAAGAAGAAGAATTTGCATCAGATACTATGAGGGGGTATATATATGATTTCCCAAGGAAAGGAATATTCTTAGAGGGAGACTCTAGATGAAACAGACAGGTTTTATTTCATTCAGATGAGTGTGTTAGAGGCTAGGTAAAAACTTTTCTTCTCTGAAACGATTTCTGCCACCCCACCATTGGCCCCTAGGTTTTCCATATGGGCTGAGAAGTCAGCCTGTATTACCTGCAGATGTGCTGGACTCTAGCCAGCCATTCAACAAAAGCCAGACTGATGTGGAACATGCGTCTGGGAGCAGTCAGATGCAGCTAGTTTGTATTGGCTCACTGACAATGTTAGTGAGGCAATTTGGATATATGGCTCAAGGACTTGAGAAAGGGTGCTGACTATATTGGGAAGTAAAATACATATAGGAAATATGATGATGGCTTTTCATTTCATGACATTCCATATAGATTATCTTTCTTACCCTTGATTGGCTTGTAGACCAAAAAAGCTGGGGAAAGTCCAAAACACAGGATTCAAATAAAATTATTTTGGCTTTGGGGAACAGCATAGTGAGATTTACTTATCAACCTTATGCAATTAAAATGTTTAAATGCTGTACCCTACAATAAAATAAGGCTCTGTCCTGCCCTCTTCTGGTCACCAAAGTAATGGCTAAAATAACCTAAAAATAATGTTCAGAAGCTAGAAAAGTCAGAGGACTTGATCACATTTATAAAACATCTACTATATTAGCCAAGTACTGTGGTAGGACCTAAGAATATAAACATGAAGCATAAAATCATCCTTACTTTTAAAGAGCTTACATTCTAGGTGGAAAGACACTGATCTTTATATAGCTATATCTCTAATGGGGCCTGAGACTATAAAATCAGTACTGTATACCCACACTATGCTTTCCTCAGAACAGAGGTTTCTGACACAAATGACCAAATGGACTTTAAAACAAAACTCTAGGCCGGGATTTCTCTGTACTAGGCAAAGGCAGAGAATGGCTACTTAAGCAAATCTATCATGGATGCAAGAAGTTTCTCTAAAAATGATTTCAGAATTTGGTATTAAGTGGGAGAGAAGGCCCAGACTCTAAGTATAACTATAATTCACTCTAGTAATTGCAATGTTATTCTTGGGCATACCCTAAATCCATAGTCCTTTGAGCCTTTAATCCTATTTGATCATAGCTATTAGAATTATCTAAATAGTTCCCATGAAATACCCAAACTGAGTTTAGTTAGGGCATCAAGGATTTGAAGAGATGGGACATTGAGGACGGACAAGATATGTATTTGTTTCTTTTTCTTCAAAGAATTACATCATGATTCCCTTTAATTGCCAATTCGTTCTACACACATTTCCTCTAGATTTCTGTCAAGACAAAATGAAAAGGATAAATAAGAGTAAAATTGTTTTGTAATAATAAGGAGACAAGTTCATCTATTTATTGCAAAGCTATTTCTTCCAATAGAATCCACTATTTTGTTTAGCTTCAAATTCTGCATTAGATGACTGATTTAGCCTTTTATCTACAGAATAAAGGACAAGATCACGTCCAGAAGCTGTAGTTGAAAAGAA
Organism: Myrmecobius fasciatus; assembly: GCA_023553655.1. Lineage (NCBI taxonomy): Eukaryota > Metazoa > Chordata > Mammalia > Dasyuromorphia > Myrmecobiidae > Myrmecobius > Myrmecobius fasciatus. The sequence goes on from JAJPUD010008969.1 coordinate 63,292, forward strand.
TATCAACTGATATCCTAAAGGGAATGTAATATGATATTGTAGACTTAAATTTTCCCAATTTTGTTATGAACTTGATCAGGATCACATAGCTCATAACTGAATTTCTATGAATCTCCATTTCCTCAATTAAAAATGGGAATAATGGTAATAAGAGTTAACATTTATAGAGTCTGCAAAGTATTTTACAAATTTTATTAGTATCTTATTTCTTACAACATTCCTATGAGGTTTGTGTTATCTTTTATAGATGAGGACCATTGAGTGACATGCCTGGTTAAACCAGCTAGTGTATGTCGAGATACTATATGAACCAGTTCTTCCTGATTCCAAGTCCAGTGTTCTATTTACTCTGCCAAACTTGTTCCCTAAATAATATTTCTCTACAGATCAAATAAGAAAACTTGAAACATTTTCTTATTATAATGGATTACATATAAAGGCAAACAATTACAAGGCTACGGACTGGACTTGTGATTTTACCTCTACTGGGAACTCCCACTTGAGGAAACTACCTCTACCAATGCACCTTCTCTACAATTTATAGTCATAGAGAGTTGCCTAGAACATAGAGAGGTTAAATGTCTTCTTGTTCAGCATCAGGGGAGAGTAGGGAAAGAAAGGGAAGAGAGGCAACATAGAGATATTAAATTATGATTGCCTAGGTCAATATGGCTTAGTTCAATGTAGAAGAATTTAAGTAGAAATAGTGTGTCAAATTTTGCTGAGCCCTGTTTCTGGCAAAGAGTAAATGCTTAAGCCTGTCCTTCCTTCCTCCTTTTCTTCTGCCTTCTCT
>JAJPUD010008969.1:64184-80936 GCA_023553655.1 Myrmecobius fasciatus
TCTCTCTCTCTCTCTCTCTCTCTCTCTCTCTCTTCCTCCCTCTTTCTTCCTATTCCTTTCATTCCTATTTCCTTCTCTCCCTTCCTTCTGCAGAGCTGTGAACAGGTCAAGTCAACAAAATAGATTCCCTTGTTCAAAAATTCTGTTCCATAACTGACAGTGATTCATTAAGGGTAAACAAGTCTCACTCTTTGAATTTCGGGGCCTCATATGAGGTAGGTGCTTAATAAGTGTTGAATTCACAACTGACAGTTTAAAATTCATAGCTATCAAGCTTCAAGAGCACTAGGACAAACTTCTCATTTTTCATTTCAATTTCACTAAGGACCCTGCCCTAAATAGCACAGATTCCAGATTCTCTGAATGTTGGTGCTATTTCAAATTATCCACACTGTATTATAAACTAATTTAATCAGACTGACAGATAGCAAAGATCAACCAGGAGAAGGGCAATTTCAGAGCCCCAAGGACTATAAGTGAGGCACCAGATTGGGGCACCAAAGTAACAGGTTCTAAACAACCACAGGGAACTGCATTTGTAAGTCTGAAGAAAAAAGGGCTAATTAGCAGGAGATTAAAGAGGAAGGAGCTCATGCTTTATGCTGAAAGAGGATGTGACTCTCATGCTTATAATTTTAATGTGCCTCCAGAAGTCAATTCCTAGGCAAACTTTGGAGATATACTGCCACCTCCTGGACACAAATAGATCTTATCACTTCAGAATACTTTTCCCAAAATGATTTTGATTTCATAACACTTTAGAGTCTGAAATATATTGATGGAAACTTATAAAATGCTACATAACTTACAACTGCTGGTCCTGGAGACAGGGAGGCAAAATTAAGATGTAGTTAGCAGTTTCAGAGAAGGTTCTGGTAATGAAAGTTTTTTTCCCATTAAAAAAAAATGATGCCATGTAAATACAAAATTAAAATGGATTGCCTCAGAAGAAAGATTCTACATCACAGGAGGTATTTAGAGACTATACAAAGACTTGTCTGGGAAATATAATGTGTATGAATACACACACACATGTATATCTTTATATAAGTGGAGGACATAATTTTGGAAATTTAAACTTTCAAATTCTATGATTCTACAAATATTTGGCATATATCTAATACATTTAATATTTTAAGGACGAAGATGATATTACAAATACCTAAATTCTCCTCAAAATTTTTGATCTACATACAATAGGTTTTGTGAAATTTAATTGTTTGTAGACATTGACCCACACCTAACACCATATACCAAGATAAAATCAAAATGGATTCATGATCTAGACATAAAGAACGATATCATAAACAAATTAGAAAAATGTAGAATGGTTTACCTCTCAGATCTGTGGAGGAGGAAGGAATTTGTGACCAAAGAAGAACTAGAGCTCATTATTAACCACAAAATAAATAATTTTGACTGTATCAAGTTAAAAAGTTTTTGTACAAACAAAAAGAATGCAGACAAGATGAGAAGGGAAGCAATAAACTGGGAAAACATTTTTACATTCAAAAGTTCTGAGAAAGGCCTCATTTCTAAAATATATAGAGAACTAAATCAAATTTATAAGAATTCAAACTATTCTTCAATTAAAATGGTCAAAGGATATGAGCAGACAATTTTCAGATGATTTGAAACTATTTCTAGTCATGTAAAAAGGTGCTCCAAATCATTGATCAGAGAAATGCAAATTAAGACAACTGAGATACCACTACACACCTGTCAGATTGGCTAAGATGACAAGAAAAGATAATGACAAATGTTAGAGGGGATATGGGAAAACTGGGACACTGATACATTGTTGGTGGAACTGTGAACGGATCCAACCATTCTGGAGAACAATCTGGAACTATGCTCAAAAAGTTATCAAACTGTGCATAACCTTTGACCCAGCAGTGTTTCTTTTGAGCTTATATCCCAAAGAGATATTAAAGGAAGGAAAGGGACCCACATGTGCAAAAATGTTTGTGGCAGCCCTTTTTGTAGTGGCTAGAAACTGGAAGCTGAATGGATGCCCATCACCTGGAGAATGGCTGAACAAATTATGGTATATGAATGTTATGGAATATTATTGTTCTGTGAGAAACGACCAGCAGGATGATTTCAGAGAGGCCTGGAGAGACTGGCATGAACTGATGCTGAGCGAAACGAGCAGAACCAGGAGAACATTATACACAGCAACAAGACTATATGATGATCAATTCTGATGGACATGGTTTTCTCTTCAACAATGAGGTGATTCAAACCAGTTCCTATTGTTCAGCGATGAAGAGTCATATACATTCAGAGAGAGGCCTGTGGGAACTGAATGTGGACCACAACATAGCATTTTATGCTTTCTGTGAATGCTTGCTTACATTTTGTTTTCCTTCTTAAGTTTTTTTTTCCTCTTTCTAAATTTGATTTTTCTTTTGCAGCAAGATAACTGTATAAATATGTATATACATATTGGATTTATCATATATTTTAACATATTTAACATGTATTAGACCATTTTCCATCTAGGGGAGGGGATTGGGGAAAGAAGGAAAAATTTGGAACAGAAAATTTTGATCAATGTAGAATGTAGAAAAATTACTCATATGTTCTGTAAATAAAAAGCTTTAATAAATAAAACAAAAAAAGAAATTTAATTTTTTTATTCCCATCTTTTCTCAGTTCTCTCTAGGAATATTACTGAAGCCATCTGCTTCAACTCCTTTTTTAATAATAGTTTTTTATTTTTCAAAATACATGCAAGGTAGTTTTCAACATTTACTCTTGCAAATGCCTATGTTCTATATATTTCTTATATGTTCTATATATTTCTATATAAGTAATCCAATGCAGATTAAACGTGCAATTCTTCTAAACATATTTCCACATTTATCATGTTGCACAAAAAAAAATCAGATCAAAAAGGGAAAAAAATGGGAGGGAAAAAACCCCCCACCACCAAGCAAGCAAACAACAACAAAAAAGGTGAAAATGTTATGTTGTGATCCACATTCAGTACCCATGACCTCTGAATGCAGATGGCTCTCTCCATCACAAGACTATTGGAATTAACTTAAATCACCTCATTGTTGAAAAGAGCCAAATTCATCAGTTGACCATCTCATAATCTTGTTGTTACTGTGTACAATGTTCTTTTGGGTCCACTCACTTCACTTAGCATCAGTTCATGTAAGTCTCTCCAGAACTTTCTGAAATCAGACGGCTGATCATTTCTTGTAGAACAGTAATATTCCATAACATATATATACCATTACTTATTCAACTGTTCCCCAATTGATGGGCATCCATTCAGTTTCCAGTTCCTTGCCACTACAAAAAGAGCAGCTATAAATATTTTTGCACATGTGGGTCCTTTTCCCTTTTTTTATGATCTCTTTGGGATAAAGACTCAGAGGCACTGCTAGATTAAAGGGTATGCACAGTTCTTTGGGCATAGTTCCAAATTAGTCTCCAGAATGGCTGGATCAGTTCACAACTCCACCAACAATATATGTGTCCCAGTTTTCCCACTTCTCCTCTAGCATTTATCATTATCATGTCATTTTAATCAATCTGAGAGGTGTGAAGTGCTACCTCAGAGTTGTCTTAATTTGCATTTCTCGAATCAATAGTGATTTAGAGCACTTTTGCATATGACTAAAAATGGCTTTAATTTCTTCATCTGAAAATTGTCTGCTCATATCTTTGACCATTTATCAATTGGAGAATGGCTTGTATTCTTATAAATTTGTCTGCTCCTTTTCTTAAACTTAAAGCCCTTCCCTGTTCTCTGGTCTCAAAACTAGGTGTCCTTCTTTTGTGAGGGTAATCCTTCTAACCTTAACATTGATCCCACCGAATCCTATCTCCCTTAAATTTTTATTCCTTATATTATGGAATATAATTGTTCTGTAAGAAATGACCAGCAAGATGATTTCAGAGAGGCCTGGAGAGACTTACATGAACTGATGCTGAGTGAAATGAGCAGAACCAGGGGATCATTATACACGGCAACAACAGTACTATATGACAATTAATTCTGATAGACATGGCTCTCTTCAACAATGATATGTTTCAAACCACCTCCAATTGTTCACTGAAGAAAGCCATATACACCCAGAGAGAGGGATGCGAAATGTGGACCACAACATAACATTCTCATACTCCTTGATTGATGTTTGCTTACATTGTGTTTCCTTTATCTGATATATCGTTTGTGTAGATAAGATTTTTCTTGCACAACAATGATAAGTTTGGAAATATGTATACATATATTCGATTTGCCAATATTTTAACATAATTAACATGTAGTGGATATCCTGCCATCTAGGGAAGGGGTGGGGAAGTTGGGGGGAAAAATTTGTAACGGAAAACTATGTAAGGGTTATTGTTGAAGAATTACCCACACATATGTTATGCAAATAAAATAAAATTAAAAAAAAATTTTATTCCTTTCTCCCTCTCAAAAAGTTTTTTTTCCTTATCCTAGACAAACACTCTGGTCTCCCCAACTTTCCTTCTCAGAACAACACAACAAATAAATAAAAACCTTTTCCTTTATTCTTCCACTCCCTCTACTCAGTCCCTTCCTTGATAGGTAACCAAGTTTCCATTCTCATTCCATCTTGGAAAGGCACATATTTCCAAGATTAATAACCTCGTTATTACTAATTTAAAAGTATTCTTTGTTTTCTCATCCTCTTTGAACTTTCTTTGGTGTCTGACCTTGTAGATTACCCCATACTTTGAAATACCCTCCCCTCTATTAGCTTTTGTAACAATATACTCTCATGATGGTTCCTCAATCTCTTCCTTTTTGTTTTACTGGTTCAGTTTAATCCAATAAATATTATCTTTGTATCCCTTCTATTCTTGGATCTCTTTTATCATTCTCCTTTTGTGATTTCATCTTCTCACATCATTATAATTCTCACCTCTATGAAAATGACTCCCAAATCCATATACCCAACTACCACCTTTTTTACCTGAAGCTCCATCCCATATTTCTGATGTGATGGCAATTTCCACATCAAGTAAGGCACTTCAAACTCAACAAATGGAAAGAACAAGGAATTTGGAGGAAGAGGGCCTAATTTCAAATATTAGCTCTACTATTTACCATGTGAAATGACTAGACAAGTCACTTAATCCTCTCTAGATTTCAGTCCTCTCATAAATAAAATGGGAGAATGGGACTGGAGTGGGTGATCTCTAAGGTCTCTAGCTCAAAGTGAACCCATCTTCCTGCCTTTTTCCCTAAATTTTCTACTACTGTATTTCTTGATAAATTATTTTATTATGAACATCACAATAAAAAAAACAACTGAACATTTTTGTATAAAAGAAATGAGAGAAAAAGAGAATTTAGGTTTGTGTCTGAAAATGTGTCTATTTAGAATTATTACCACTCTACTGAAAGGTGGAAAATATATTTTCATAGTCTTTTGGAGTCATGAATGGTCACTGGATTGATCAGTTATTAGTCTTTCAAAATTGAAATAAAAATATCAGTTCATATAAGAGGAAAGGGAAATGAGCATTTATATAGAACCTACTATGTGCCAGATACTGTGTGCTCAATACTTCACAAATGTTATCTCATTTGATCCTCAGAGCAATCCTGCAAAGTAAGTGCTGCTATTATCTCTATTTCACAGTTGAGGAAACTGAAGCAAACTGCTAAAAGTAATTTGCTCAGACTCACAAAATTAATAAATGTCTAAGGTTGGATTCGAACTCAGGTATTCCTGACTTCAGACCCAGAACTTAGCAAACTTGTCTTCCCATTTTTCTGAATCCTTTCCTTTTTTTTTTTTCTTCTTCCCACTTCTTACAGAGCAATAATATTCCACATTATCTATTACTATCATTTGTCTCACTAACCTTACAGTCACTTTGATTTGTAACATGGGAATTCCTCCTCCTCCCTCACCCCACGTGCACCACGTTTTCCATGTTTAGAAGTCCCTCAAGTCCTTTAGATTTCAACTCAGATGGCATTTCTACCATAAAACCTTCCCTGATACCCTCTATCTATACATGATGAAAGTGAGTTCTAACACTTTCTATTATTAGTGCCCATGCTGCCCAATATTATCTTCAAATTATTATTTAATCCAGGATAGTAAAAGACAGTTCATCTTGCCTTACCCTTCTTCCTTCACTGAATTCCAGGGTAACATAAAACTCATAATATTAAAGACGCTCCCTATGACAACAGACTGCCATTATCCAAAGAGAGAACAGGAGATTTAGAGTCCAAAAGGCAAGGTCAAATATTACAGCTAGCCTGGGGCTCCCCATCCAACATGATGACCACAAAAACTGGGTGTCAAGAGCTTACGGACTAATACGGACATCTACTGCATTGCTGTGTGCCCTGTAGTGAAACAACACCCCAGAAAGGTTATAACCATCCTTGGAGAAGAGTTTAAACTGTCATTTAAGATTGCTGTGATACTAAGGCAATTTCCAGATCACTAAAGATTGTTAACTATTGTGGAGCAGTAATAAAGACAAGGTAAGAATCTACTTAAAACCATCAGCAAGCATTGTATGTAATGGAGCCAAATTAGAACCATTCCCAATAAGATCAGGAGTGAAACAAGGCTGCCCACTGTCACCATTACTATTTAATATTATATTAGAAATGTTAGCTTTGGCAATAAGAGAAGAAAAAGAGATAAAAGGAATTAGAGTAGGTAATGAGGAAACCAAATTATCACTCTTTGCAGATGACATGATGGTATACTTAGAGAACCCTAGAGACTCAACTAAAAAACTACTAGAAACAATTCACAACTTTAGCAAAGTTGCAGGACACAAAATAAATCCACATAAATCATCAGCATTTTTATATATTACCAACAAAGTTCAGCAGCAAGAGATACAAAAAGAAATTCCATTCCAAATCACAGATGATAGAATAAAATATTTGGGAATCTATCTGCCAAGGAAAAGTCAGAAACTATATGAACTAAACTACAAAACACTTTCCACACAAATAAAATCAGACCTAGTCAGTTGGAAAAACATTAAGTGCTCATGGGTAGGCTGAGCGAATATAATAAAAATGACAATACTACCCAAACTAATCTATTTAGTGCCATACCAATCAAACTCGCAAGAAATTATTTTACAGATCTAGAAAAAATAGTAGCAAAGTTCATTTGGAAGAACAAAAGGTCAAGAATTTCAAGGGAATTAATGAAAAAAAAAAAAAGCAGATGAAGGCGGACTTGCTGTACCAGATCTAAAACTATATTATAAAGCAGTGGTCATCAAAACCATTTGGTACTGGCTGAGAAATAGAGCAGTCGATCAATGGCATAGGATAGGTTATCAGGACAATCTAGGTAATAACTTTAGCAATTTAGTGTTTGATAAACCCAAAGACCCCAGCTTTTGGGATAAGCACTCACTATTCGGCAAAAACTCCTGGGAAAATTGGAAACTAGTATGGAAGAAATTAGGGCTTGACCCACAGCTAATACCACATACCAAGATAAGATCTAAATGAGTTCATGATCTAGATATAAAGAGTGATATTGTAAGCAAATTAGAGGAATGTAGTATAGTTTACCTCTCAGATCTGTGGAGATGGAATTAAATTTATGTCCAAAGAAGATCTGGAACTCTTAATTGAACACCAGATAGATAATTTTGATTATATTAAGTTAAAAAGTTTCTGTACAAACAAAACTAATGCAGACAAGATTAGGAGGGAAGCATCAAATTGGGAAATCATCTTTACATTTAAGGGTTCTGATAAAGGCCTCATTTCTAAAATATATAGAGAATTGTCTTATAAGAATTCAAGCCACTCTTCAATCGATAAATTGTCAAGGGATATGAACAGACAATTTTCAGATGATGAAATTAAAACCATTTCTAGTCATATGAAAAGCTGCTCCAAATCACTATTGATCAGAGAAATACAAATTAAGACAACTCTGAGGTACCACTGCAAACCTGTCAGATTGGCTAAAATGACAGGAAAAGATAACGATGAATGCTGGAGGGGTTGTGGGAAAGCTGGGACTCTAATACACTGTTGGTGGAACTGTGAACGGGTCCAACCATTCTGGAGAGCAATTTGGAGCTATGATCAAAAAGTTATCTAAATGTGCATACCCTTTGACCCGGCAGTGTTTCTATTGGGCTTATATCCCAAAGACATCTTAGAGGAGGGAAAGGGACCCATATATGCAAGAATGTTTGTGGTAGCCCTTTTTGTAGTGGCTAGAAACTGGAAACTGAAGGGATGCCCATCAATTGGAGAGTGGCTGAATAAATTATGGTATATGAATGTTATGGAATATTATTGCTCTGTAAGAAACGACCAGCAGGACGATTTCAGAGAGGCCTGGAGGGACTTGCATGAACTGATGCTGAGTGAAATGAGCAGAACCAGGAGATCATCATGCACAGAAACAACAGTATTACATGATGATCAATTCTGATGGACATGGCTCTCTGCAACAAAGAAATGTCTCAAACCAGTTCCAGTTGTTCAGTGAAGAAAACCATATACATCCAGAGAGAGGGATATGAAATGTGGACCACAACATAACATTTTCATGCTCTTTATTGATGTTTGCTTACAGTGTGTTTTCTTTCTCTGATTTTTTTTTTCTTGTAGATAGGATTTTTCTTGCACAACAACGTGTCAAGTATTTTATCATTATTAACATGTAATAGACTTCCTGCCATCTAGGGGAGGAGGGGGGAATGGGGGTAAAATTTGGAATGGAAAGCTTTGTAAAGATCAATACTGAGGAATTACCCATACATATGTTATACAAATAAAAAGCTTTAATTAAAAAAAAGAAAAAAAGAAAAGAAAAGAAAAAAAAAAGACAAGGTAAGAAGATGTGCCCTGAGCTCCTGCTTAAGTACTGAGTTCAATTTAGGATGAGGGTCCAGGAAACACATAGCTGTATCTCTTAGATGGTGGGTATTCCTTGCAGAAGTACCTGATTTATTTCTTTTTTTTTATATACAACAAAAACCAAGTGACTACAGAATGCTAATTAATGGGGACACTTAAATAGAGAATAGGGATGGTAGTGAATAGGGCTGATAAACGGGACCAATTTTGAATTTGGCCAGTAAGATTCTCTCAGACAAACCTGCTTAACCATTCAGCTTGATATGGCAGTGGTGTGAGATATTCAAGAGACTTTGAAGAGGTCACTGGGCTGGTGAATTGAATATCTGTCTCCTCATGGACAAATTATGTATTTTAATCTCAATGGTTAATAAACAAAATAACATCTTTCTGATAGTCTTAAAGAAAGTGACACATGAATCAGAAGAGTTGTTTGCACTACTGAAATGCTTCAAGTATCACACATTATTCCCACCAAATATACATAGAGCCTACATTCATGGGTCATTTCATAATAATTTGCATGGACTATGTTTGATATTTAATCTCACTTTTACATCATAATTGTTTGTTTACATGTATCTGTGTCTTGTGTCTACAAGTATCCTGGATACTTAACATAGTGCTCTTCATGGATTCAATCAACATTTATTGAATGAATAAATGTTAAAACAAATAGGACAAATTAGTCTTGAAATCCAAGTCCTAAAATCCAACCTGCAAATTGCTGAGTTGGAATATGAAGAATAATTCAAGATTTATTATGTTTAATTTTGAAAAATTAATGATTAATATTCCTTCCACTGATGTAGTAAACTTCTCCATATTTTATCCTGTAGGAATACTGTATAAAGCTTTCCAAAAATCTATAGAAAAAGTACCACCCAATATGCTTTGAATATCTCAGGATCTCAAGGTAGCATTGAGGCTGTCTATTTATCTTTAATTTTTTGTTACATGACTAATCCATTCATTTTCCCACTGTAAATGTTGGTAATGATATCTTTTACATCATTTTCTCAACAATAAGTTGTCTAAGTCCTCAATAGGGTAGGTATTGATGTGATAGGGCAGAACATGAGACACTGAATTCAACACAACTCCATGCCAATAATTTGAAACAGGGCAAAGAACATGATGCTGCCTAAAGGACCAATATTTTAGAAAGACAGATTATATCAAACTCTAATTTCACTGACACTTCTATTAATTCACCTTCTGATTTCATTTAGAACTCTTCTTAGCATGAAATACTCTCATTCAGCCCCTGTCTTTCCTACTTTTTGTCTTAGCTATAGATTTTTATTTTCCTGGGAAGGTCTGATCTCCTAATCTAGTCTAACCTTTCATTTACAATACCTTTGGCTCCCAATTTGGATCTTACCTCTTTTTCTCCCAGAAGGGTAGAAGGGTGTTCTCTTAGACCTAATAATAACTTTAGCTATTACAGATAATAAAGGAGGACAAAGGCCCTGTTGGCTAAGCCTTTATGCCACAAAACTGACTGGTCTTCCATCCTTGCCACCCAAAACAATGAAGGGAGTAGAGACCTTTGTAGACTTGGCTATATGTAGTCAACTATATAAGAAAAGAATTTTTAATTCTGAAAATAACTACAAGCCTTTCAGATGCTTCTGGATAAACAAAGAAGACTCTTTCCTCTCCCAAGGAGTTTTAGTCTCAGAGCATGTAGTTATATAAGACCTTCATCTCTGTATTTCCTATAATCTGAGCTAAGGCAACTTTTATGATATTAATGCATAGTGGGAATAGGGGAAAGTGTTGGAAAGGCCCTGAATCAAAACCCTTCCTGGCTGGGAGCTTATGTCAGCAACACCTTCAACCTCCTCCTCATTTCCTTCTTCTATCACAATCATTTCCTCCTTTTGTCTCAAATGAAGAAGTAAGCTTTGGTAAATCAAGTACCCCTGATCCCTTTCCCATTTGTATTCTCCAGATTGGATCTAATTATCATCATATTCTTTCCTTCTAATTTTTAATTTCTCCCCCTCTACAAATTCTTTCCCTGATACCTACAAATATGTCCAAACCTAAAACAAACAAACTAAAAAACACTCAATAGGCCTTATACTATCCTACATGTCTCCTTTTCTTTTCTTTTTTGCAATGCAAGAAGTTTACTTTAAAATATATTTCAAAACATTTAATAAGAAGTAAATTAATGAATACTCTCAGAATTTATTTATTTTCCTTTTCTACAGTTGTATTTTATTGATGCTTTTTTGGTCATTAGTCTTGTCATCCTCCCTCTATCCTTCATATAGAATTGAAGAGGTCTTGCATTGCTTGATGGGCATTGACCAAAAGAGTTGGAATTATGATAAACATCTAGAAGTCTAGCTACTCCCTGAGGCAAGCAGGGAGGAGCACTGATAAGATTATAGGTGGATTTAAAAAAAAAATTTGATTAGGCATTTTGTTCAAATGGACCTTTATTGCAGTCCCACTTCATAAGAAGGCCTATGATAGAATTTTTAGTTGAATTCTTTGCATTGACAAAATCATAAAGCCAAGTTATGATGTCATACTCTAAGATTATATTTCCCCTATAAAAGACCTACTCTATAGTAATTCCTTTACTAACTCATTATTATGCCAGTTAATGGCATAACCCCCCCACTTTTTTTTGGTTATGGTTCTTTTGGGGGGATAGTCCACTTGCAAAGCATCACAATAGCTAACGTCTATTAGGACCCTAACCTCCTTTTATGGTTAAGCCCCCTAATCTCCCATCCCACTTGCCTTGCCTTAATGGCCTCTTGCTAGGCAAGTTGTCTTTTCCCCCCTCGAATTGCTAAAGCTTCCTTTCCTTGCTAAAAAAACCCTTATGGATTTAGTCCTGCTGTTAGTAAGGTAATAAAATATTTGCCTCTTGATTTGGAAAAAGTCTAAGTCTACAAATTCTTTTGAGGCATTTCATGACACTGGTCCAGAATACCAATTTACTTTTAGGGTATCACCCTATACTCTATCAGAACCCTTCCCTAGGATAAGAACTCACTATTTGACAAAAACTGCGGGAAAATTGGAAATTAGTGTGGAAGAAATTAGGGCTTGATCCACACCTAACACCACATACTAAGATAAGATCAAAATGGGTTCATGATTTAGGCATAAAGAGTGATATTATAAGCAAATTGGAAGGAACATAGGATAGTTTACCTCTTAGATCTGTGAAGGAAGGAATTTGTGTCCAAAGAAGAACTGAAACTCATAATTGAACACCAGATAGATAATTTTGATTATATAAAGTTAAAAAGTCTTTGTACAAACAAAACTAATGCAGACAAGATTAGAGGGAAGTAATAAATTGGGAAATCATTTTTACATTTAAGGGTTCTGATAAAGGCCTCATTTCTAAAATATATAGAGAACTGACTCAAATTTATAAGAATTCAAGTAATTCTCCAATCAATAAATGGCCAGAGGATATGAACAATTTTCAGATGAAGAAATTGAAACTATTTCTAGTCACATGAAAAGGTGCTCCAAATCACTATTGATCAGAGAAATGCAAATTAAAACAACTCTGAGATACCACTACACACCTATCAGATTGGCTAAGATGACAGGAAAAGATAATGACAAATGTTGTAGGGGATGTGGGAAAACTGGGACACTGATACATTGTTGGTGGAACTGTGAATAGATCCAACCATTCTGAAGAGCAATCTGGAACTATGCTCAAAAAGTTATCAAATTGTGCATACCCTTTGACCCATCAGTGTTTCTATTGGGCTTATATCCCAAAGAGATCTTAAAGGAAGGAAAGGGACCCACATGTGCAAAAATGTTTGTGGCAGCCCTTTTTGTAATAGCTAGAAACTGGAAACTGTAATGGATGCCCATCAATTGGCTGAATACGTTATAGTACGTGAATGTCATGGAATATTATTGTTCTGTAAGAAATGACCAGCAGGATGATTTCAGAGAGGCCTGGAGAGACTTGCATGAACTGATGCTAAGTGAAATGAGCAGAACCAGGAGATCATTATACACAGCAACAAGTCTATACGATGATCAATTCTGATGGACATGGTTCTCTTCAACAATGAGGTGATTCAAACCAGTTCCAATTGTTCAGCGATGAAAAGAGAGCCATCTACACCCAGAGAGAGGACTGTGGACAACATAGCATGTTCACTCTTTCTGTTGTTGTTTGTTCGCATTTTGTTTTCTTTCTCAGTTTTTTTTTCCTTCTTGAGCCAATTTTTCTTGTGCAGCAAGATAACTGAATAACTATGTATACATATTTTGGATTTAACATATATTGTAACACATTTAATATGTATTGGACTATCTACCATCTAGGGGAGAGGGTAGGGGGAAGGTGGGCAAAATTTGGAACAGAAGGTTTTGCAAGGGTCAGTGTTGAAAAATTACCCATGTATATGTTTTGTAAATAAAAAACTTAGAAAAAAATAATTGGGGGCAGCTAGGTGGTGCAGTGGTTAGAGCACCAGCCCTGAAGTCAGGAGGACCTGAGTTCAAATCTGGTATCAGACACTTCCTAGCTGTGTGATCCTGGGCAAGTCACTTAACCCCAATTGCTTCAGCAAAAAAAAAAAAAATAATAAAAAAATAAAATAATTGGAGTGGACAAGCCAAGACAGCGAATTACTGGCAGCAACACAGCTGAATTTTCCCAACATTGCTCATCAAATGACTTTGAAATAATTCATCATGTAAAATTTTAGAACAGCAAAGTAAAGATGAGTGTGAGATGTTTTTCCAGTCTTTAGACAATTTCTTATTGTTTGTTCTTAATGTCAAAGAGAACTATTATATCAGGAAGGTGATGGCATGGTATGCAAGTGAGTTGGATTAAAGTGAGAGAGGGCTGTGCAAAGTCACCAGCCTCACTTTCTCCTCCAAAATCGTCTGGGTTCTCCTTGCCTTTTCAGTCAATAAGCATGGACTATGTGCTAGACACTGTGGAAATACTGAGGATACAAAGAAAAGTAAAAGACAGTCTTTAATCTCAAGGAGCTCAGTATCTAAAGGAAAGGACAACAAGAAAATGTGTTCAAACAAGATGTGTATGAGATAAATAAGAGAATTAACAGAAGGAAAGCATTAGCATTAAGGAAGATCAGGAAAAGCTCCTCAAAGAAAATGGGATTTTAGCAGTACTTGAAAGAAGCCAATAAAACCAGGAGTTAAAGAGATGAGGGAGAGCTTTCCAAGCTTGGGGAGAAGATGCCCAAAAAAATACCTGGAGACAGTTCTTTGAGTAACAGCAAGGTGGCTACTTCCACTGAATTGCAGAATAGAGTAAGCACTGCTGAAAAGGTAGGAAAGAAAGGTTTATGAAAACTAAAATGAAAAAAGGGGACCAAGATGCATAGGGCTTTGAATGCCAAGCAAAGGATTTTTTATATCTGATCCTGATGGTGTTAGGGAGCTACTGGAATTTATTTGAATGGAAAGGAGGGATATGTTAGATCAACATTTTAGGAAGACTGGACAGATTGGAGGATGAACTGGAACCAGGAGACTTATAGTAGGAAGACCAACCAGAAGGCAACTGTAATAGTATAAGGGCTGAGGCTTTAAGGGCCTGCACATATGTGGCAGCCATGTCAGAGGGAAAAAAGGTCATGTAGGAGAGACATAGTGAAGTTTTAATTTATGAGACTTGCTAAAATAGACTATGCAGAAGGTGAGGAGTTAAGAATGACATTTAGATTGTGTGTCTGAATGACTATGAAGATGGTGGGGCCATATTAATAAGGAAGTTTGGAAGAAGAGAAAAGGGAAAAGATAACGAATTCAGTTTTAGACATGTTTTATTCAATTTAATTTAAGATGTAAACAGGCCATCCCTAATTTGAGATGTCCATTCAATCAAACTTCTTTTTTTATTTTTTATTAAAGCTTTTTATTTGCAAAACATATGCATGGGTAATTTCTCAACACTGACCCTTGCAAAACCTTGTTACAAATTTTCCCCTCCTCCTCACCACTTCCCCTAGATGGCAGGTAGTCCAATACATGTTAACCATGTTAAAATACACGACAAATTGAATATATGTAAGAGAAAACTCCTTTTCTCTTTGACTATTTGAAAACCTGCTCTCCAAACTTCACTCAACCAAACTCTCCAAAATTATAAGTGATGTCTTAAGAACCAAATCTCCTTACAATAACTGAAACATTATAAGCATTTAATAAATTTCTTAATTACCTATGCATCTTTTCTCTCAATACTCATATTCTTTTATTTGTCATATCTGATATTGCTAACAACCTTCTTCTCCTACATATTCTTTTTCTTTTCCCTGGATTTTTAAGACATTACTCTCTCCTTATTCTCTTCCTATCTTCCCAATCACCACTCAAGATCTTCTGTTGATTTTTTATACATGTCATGACCAATAACTGTGGGTACACAGTAAGGCTGAATCTTCTCTTTCCTGTCTGTATACTCTTGGTGAATTCACCAGTGTCCATGGATTCATTCACCAGCTCTGTGCAGATGACACCTAGATCTTTCTTTCTAGTCTTATTCTCTTTCCTGGAACTTTCTTTGTTTCCTCTACTGCTTCTTCTCATATGTATGTAGAATGTCTCCTCCATTAGAATGTAAATTCTTTGAGGAGTACAACTTTCACTTCTGTTTTATATGTTTAGCATTAAAAATAGTGGTTGATTCCAAAATCTTATTTAAGAGACCTCATAATCTATCACTGACCATTTAAATTAAACTTTCAGGTCAAGCTCTGATGGACTCAGGGACCCCTGAAAACTTTATGAACTATTTTCTGGCATAAAAATTCTGTCAAAACCACTGACAGCACCCACTTTAATCCAGGCTAATGAACTACAAAAATAATCTGTAGATCTAGGTGGGGAAATGCCATAAGGTCCTTGATCTTGAATGTAATCTGTTTTTCCTCGGGCAATCATTTCCAGTAGTCCTGATCTATATCTGGCCATTGGACCCAGATGGCTCTAATAGACAAAGTGAAGCAGGTGACCTTCCTTGCATGTCATGGCATGATGTCAGGGCCTTCTTCAAAAAGAACAAACTACAACAATAACAATTCTGGAAATCTGTTGAACAGAGTCAAATCTTCACACAAAAGAATTGCTTAAACCCATTAACTGGATGAAATATATACCACATCTAACTAGACTCTAAACTAAAGTTCCTGTTCTTATATCAGGACAACTGGAATATGTTTGTTAAAGCAGAAAAGTTATTCCATTAAAATGAAATCATCACTTGTTTGATCAGCTTAGTTCTAAGGAACATCTATCTCAGTCAAAGATATTTGTTGACCATGTCAGAAATGGTGATGATGTTATTATCAAAAAATGGTTGATAAAAGTATAAAAAAGCAAAACAATAAAAATTTTCCATATCTTTAGAGTTCTGTACATTAACAGAAATTAGCATCCCACTGTATCCCATCTTTCATATGTAACCTGATGAAATACTTGATAGCAGCAGAGAGACACCAAGTTGGAATTTCAACATACAACCCAATCTTTAAAAGCAAAAGCAACAACTGGAGGACAGCCTTTTAGATCTAGTATGGATGTTCTGTATAAATATTAGGTGATATCAATTTTGTGCAATAATCCTGCTGATTTTCATGAATTTTAGTATTTTAAGACCTACTGGCTTTGAGTTTTTAAAAATATTTTTCATTTCATTAAATATTGCCCAATAACACTTTTAAAAATTTTGAGTTCCAAATTCTTTCCCTTCCTAACATCATTATTCCTTTTTTTTTTTAATATTAAAGCTGCACAACATGTATAGGTAGTTCTTCAATGTTGACCCTTACAAAGCTTTCTGTTACAAATTTTCCCCCCTAGTCCCCTCCCCTCCCCTAGATGGCAGGAAGTCCACTACA
>JAJPUD010008970.1:285-38213 GCA_023553655.1 Myrmecobius fasciatus
AAAAAAAAATCAGCAGCAGCGTAGGCCTCTGGTGACCAATCTCAACTTTAAATTGTGTGTGGGATACACACACACACACACACACACACACACACACACTCTCTCTCTCTCTCTTTTTGGGAAAAGAAGCACTCATATGGTGTACTTTACTCAGTTATGCTTTCCCATTTTTTTCCATGGTACCAAATAAGCATATCACATCTCTCCAGACGCTCATGTTTCTTCAAGATGGCTTACTCTCTAAAGGGGAGACATGGCCAAAAGAAGGCTTGGTTCTTCCCCATTGAGGCCAGCCACGATTGGCCATCTTCCAACTGTTGTCACCAGAAGGGTACCACACAGCTGAAAAACCAAGGGCCACGGCCTGATGTGTGACACAACAGCAATCCTCACAATTCCCCGGGGGGACTTGTGTGACCTCGGAGGTTCAGGCCCTGGCTCTAAGAAATGGCAAGGGCTGGAAGCTGGGACACAGGACCCATGGACCGTAGGGTTTGACCTAGCTGTGAAATATACTAGGAAGCTCTGGCTGAATACAAGGAAAATACTAACGGTTTACAAAAAGCTATTCCTTTGCTTCTCAGTGCTTTCAGGCTGGTCATTTCTCCCCCCCCCCCCAGTGCCTAGCATAGTGTCTTACAGAAAGGGTGTGCTAAGGGTTGGCTGTTGAACTGAATGTATCCTAACAACTCTTTGAGGCAGATGGCACAAGTGCTATGAGTCTCATTCTACAGATAAGTAAACGGAGGCTGGGAGGTGAACTGATTTGCACCCGGTCACACAGTGAGTAAGTATCAGAGCTGACACATGAATCTGAGTCTTACAACTAGTGAGTCTCATTTTCTCATGCCTGAAATAAGAAATGGGACTGAACTGGGACTTCAGTGCTATGGGGAATTCTCAGATGAGGACTTTTTCTCTCTATGTATGAAAGCTGCCATCTTCTGTACAACTTATAGTCGAGCATGGTAAGAAGTTAAGTGTTTTCCCTCAGGTCACAGAGCCAATGTGCCACAGGCAGGACCTGAAGGCAGGTCTTCAGCTTTCTCTTCCCCCAAGGAGGAGTACTTTCTGTACTTGGAATGACCTTCATGGCAACCCAACCAATTCAACCCCCATGGCCTGGGCTCTTTGAACCTGTCTTCAATTGAAATGGATATTGGGCACAAAATGGGTTAAAAGCTGGTCTCTTGGCCAGTCATACCACAATTGTACCAAACGTCACAATTTGACACTGTTAAAACTCTTTGTCCTTCCTCAGACCTCCTTGCACGCCTTGGTTTTCTGCTGGGGGCAGCTGAGCTAGTTCAGTACGATCCCCATTCTGCAGAAGTGAAGGCACATCTGGAAATGACCATCACAACTAGCTGTTCTCCCTGCTGTCACTTACTCACTGGGTAACGTTTGAACAAATCGCCTGGCTTCTTAGGAATTCATTTTACAGAGAAGGAAACTAAGGCTGCTTCTACCTCACGGGTTGTTGATTATAGGATCATAGAACATTCACAGTAGAAGTGACTTGAGATGTCAAACCCCACCTCTCCAGTTTTACAGTTGGGAAAACTGGGGCTCAGAGACAGGGAAGGGACTTGCCCACAGTCACACAGCTAATATGACAGAGCTGAGGTTCAAATCCATGTCTGCTGACTATCAAGTCCGATATTCTTTACTACAGTGCCTTTTTGTTAAGAGAATTCAGTAAGAAAGTAGAGACGGACACACTTTATAACCACCAACCGCTATGGGAAAGGGAGTGAGTGCCAGAACCGGGAACGTTAGAGCCAAGTGGTGGAAAGAGGAGAAGGGATGATGGTAAATGTATTTGTTTTAAAAAGTCTCTCCTTACAAAGCTATCTAATACGCGTCAAGCCGAGTGGGATGGAGCCAAAGATGGCTCCAGTCTACCCTTATCCTTGATGGGTAATCAAAATGCGTATCTTCCTAAGATGTAACTGATCATAGGGTAATGGATCTAGAGCAAGGTGGATCCTTAGAGGCTCCAAGCTCTAAATGTTACAGAGAAGGAAACTGAGGCCCAAAGAGGGGAAGTGAGTAATCCAAGTTTATACATGGGATTTCAGATTTAGAGGGCTGGGAAGTCATCTAGTCTAACTGCCTTTATTTTATGGAGATGGTGCTGCTGAGGCCCAGAGATAATAGAGAGTATAGGTTCAATGACTCCAATTTCCCCCCCCATGCTATCCAGGTTTCTTTTTGTGGATATTTCAGCCTTCCTTTGAAGGGTACCACTAAGTAAACCCTGGTTACTATTTTACCAGACTTAAGTTGAAACATGCTTAGTCATCAAAAATTAGTCTCTGGAATAGGCATGATACCACCTATCAGCCCCCCTTCAATTCCAACCTAGAGGAAATTGTGGTTGGCTGATGGATGGAGCCCGATGGATGGCTCTCATAAACTAACTTGGAACTGTGAGACTGGAAAAGGTAGATTTCCAGGAGCTGCATTTAAAAAAAACTGATAACAAATAAAAGGGAATCTCAGCTTGTATTAACTGAGGGAGTCTGTAAAAGTACTTGTCCAAACCTAGGGAAAGACTTGTTCTTGTGAATCTGCCATTGCCTTGGAGGAGAGAAAAATCCCTTTGATACGCTAGCAAAGGGGGACTTTGGTAAACAAGTGGAGTACAACCAAAACAAGTTCATCATTGTCAGGGTACTGGGGCTTTCCCATCCATAAAGATCCCAGCAGAGCTGAGAAGTCATCACTGCTTTAAGAGAAAAATACAACCAAGAGACAGGCAAATGTAGAAAATATGTCTTTAAAAAACCCCAGAAACCGCACTCCTTCTAATTTTGTCCTCATTCCCCTAGAGGCAAGGAACCCCTGCTATCCCCTCCAAGCCCTGATCACTAATGTGTTTGTGAAAAGTAACACCAACAAACCCCAATTCTTCTGGCTGTTTGGCGTCTTTATAAGCTCAGGGCTGGCCAGGCCCTACACAAGAGCATGGGAATGTAGGGCGAAGGGGGGGGGGGGCACATTTGCTGCTCCGGTGCCATGGCGTTGCATGGATCACAGCTAAGGAATGCAGGGCCCTGTTTTGGCCAGGACGGTGAGAGAGACAGACAGACAGACATGGATTGGAAGAGGATGGGAAGGGAGAGAGAGAACGAAAGAGAGAGAGACAGGGTGGGAGAAAGGGACTAGGGGAGGGAGAGAAAATATGAATATGCATTGGCTTCCAGCTGAGTTGCCACAACTGGCATAAAATATCCAGAGGCTAATCATGGGTGATCAATGACAGCTCACCAGCATGGGCAACAGATATGGCCAAGGGGATGCCAGTTGAAGTGGAATGAGAGGTTTGAAAGAAAAAACACTTATTTGGGTTGAGGACTTTTTAAAAAAATATTATTATTATTTGTGGGATATCTGACTGGCTCCTGCCTCCTGCTAGCATTTGGCTGGTGTTCCTGCCAGCAATCTTAACAGTAAATTCCCTCTGGCAGCAACATTTGACATTAATAAGGCTGGCTATAATTCAAGATAATGTTAACACAGCTCTAGTATGTGGCCAACGAAGTTGCACCTAGGTGTAATTTATAATTTTCTTGAAACTTTTTGTGGGGGGGGGGGCATAGAAAGAGAAGGGTTGGGTTAGGATTATTTTTAATCTCTAGGATGCCAACCGATCTCTTATAAAAATGATCACAAGGTCATAGAATCCTAGATTTAGAGCTGGGAGGACCCCTGGAGGTCTGGTCATCCAACTGCTTCGTTTTCCAGAAGGGGAATGGAAATCCATAGAGATGAAGCGATTTAGCCAAAATCGCACAGTGAATAGCAGGAGTAGGCTTTGAAGTCAAGTCTTTGGATTCCAAAAGTCCAAGCTCTTACCATGGCACCACACTGGTTCGAGTCACAAAGTCTCAGACTGAAAAAGGTCCTGAATCCAACCTCTTCATCTGACAGAGGAAATCAAGGGCCATGGACACAAAGTAATGGGCCCAGGCTCAGAATGGTTGGGAATCCCAATGCAGCTGGCCTTCAGACCCAGACCTGGCCCCTCCAAAGCCAATGCTCTTTCTCCTATGCTAGTCTGACTCTCTAGGTTGTTTTTTTTTTTTTAAATAAAGTTCTTAAGTATTTAACACTTTCTCTTCGCTAGCAGTGAGGGGCAGTAATGGTGGGTCTAAGACTTAGTCTTCTTCTGCTTGGCCCCAAAGGGAAGAATTGGGAGCTCTGGGTAAGTGACAGAGAAGTAGAATGAAGTTTGTTTGTCATGAAAACCTTCCTATCAATTGGAGCTGTCCAGAAGTGGAAAGGGCTGCCTTGGGCTATGGTGGGGTCCCAGACAACTTAGATTAGATGCCTTCTTGGAGGATTTCCAACCCTGAGGTTGCGATAATGAGGAAATTGGAGGGTAGCTGATCAACTATTTTCTAAATAGTTTTCAAAACTAAGCAGGAATTTAAACCAAATCCTTTCTCCAAGAGATGACGACTTATGTGTGTAGAATGAGCGATATATTAGCCGTTAGGACCCACATGGCCAAAATGGCCCATCTACAAACTGGCCTGCTATTCTGCAGACTAGCTGGTTTCTACTTAGGACCAATAACTTGAAAAAATTTGAGGTCTTTGCCTCTCATTTCATCAGCATGGAGATATGCCAGTGTGGTGACTGTCTAAACAGGTTGGCAACTTATCTGTGACGTGGATTTTAGATAGGTCCCTGGGGAGACTGAGAAGTGAAGTGGCTGGTGCATTCTTACATAGCTAGAGAGAGAGAGATAGACAGAGAGGGACTAAACCCCAGAGTTTTCCTGCCTTTGAGGCTGGCCCGATATGCCTGATACTGTACTGTTTTTAAGCATTATTAATCCCATATCACAATCATCACAATTTTCTTTTTGTCTTTAATTTTTTTTTTTGCTAAGGCAATTTGGGTTAAGTGACTTGTCCAGGGTCACACAGCTTAGGAAGTATTAAGTGTCTGAGACCAGATTTGAACTTGGGTCCTCCTGACTTCAGGGCTAGTACTCTATCCACTGTACCACCCAGCTTCCCCTTTGTCTGATTTTCTTGACATGGAACACTTATCTCTCCAACTATACAGATCGGTAACCGGGAGTGCCAGTCTCACATATTGAAGACCACCAGCCATGGTGCTGCAATTACACATGTAATTGCATGTAGGCCACTCTGAAGCCTAAACTGCTCCCTTGCTTCCTCCCCTCTCTCTCTAATTCTGATCTTGCTGTAGGCATTTGAAACCAAGAGTCCATTAAATTCTCTGTGCCTTTGTTTCCTCATCTGTAAAAGGGGCAGACTGACAGCACCTAGCTCTTTTATTAGCTTTGTGACCATGAGCCAGACGGTCAAATTCTCTGAGCTTCAGTTTCTTTCTCTGTAAAACAGCACCTTCCTCACAGAGCCATTGCTGAGATCAGATGAGTGAAGTCCTGGAAAATGCTTTGCAGACCTTTAGGTGCTAGAAAAACATGAGCTAATATGATTTTTGAAATCATTCTTCCTCATTTTAAGAAGGGATGGATTTCCACTAGAAAAAGCACAAGATGCTAATCTGCTTGTTTGATGGGGAGCAAAGCTGGGGATGTAAGGGAAGCTCTAGCCCAGGATCCTTTCCGTGGAACTTGGGGGGAAAAACCCACATCTTTAATTTAGCATAATTAGTTTTCTTTCTAATCCTGTACATCATATTTCATGTATCTAAAAACTTGTTTCTGAGAAGAGGCCATAGACCGCCTGCCTGCCCAGGGGGTCCAGGACCCACAAAATGGTTAAGACCACCTGATGCAGATGATCTGGGTGACTTCTGCCAGGTCTTTTTATAGTCACAGAGCACTTATGATCTGCTCTAGTTCTTCACAAGTGTTTTTGTATAGCAAAAAAGTTTTCCCTCAACACCAGCAGACATGTCTTTCTTAGAAAGGAAGGTAGTTTTCTTTGCATGATTCCTGTAATCATCAGAGACCTCCATCTTCCTCAGCCTCCCTGTCTGAGCAGAGGAACAAGAGGCTGTTCCCCAACTTAACCCTACGATCCACTTTAAACTAGATGACAAATAGCTCTCGACCATCCATTGATGGCCAAATATTAACCTTTAAAGAGAGAGAGAGGCCTGAGAGTAGGAAGGTGTAGAATTTAGTTGCGATTTACAACTCTGGACCAGATTAATTAAAAGCTTGTGAAATTTTCATTTAATGAAAAGCACTAGAGATGAATGCCATTGCTTTCACTCTGTCTTCGACTTAGGTCGATTTGAAATAGAGCATGTTAACACCCAGTAAATGGGAGTGAATTTGACATACAATCAAACATCTCAGGTACTGAGATATAAAATCACTGAAATAACTGAAGAAAATGATTGGAGAAGACTAATTTGCCATGTGGTTTAATTTTCATCATTACAAAGTAAAACAAGAAGCCTCTTCGGTTGTGATGAACATTTTGGCTCCACTTGACTTGTGGAAAACCCTAATGATAGATCCTTGAAGATGCTCTGTACCCAGAACCAGTATGGGACCAGTGGTAAGAGTCATAACTGGAGTCCCATTCTGCCCTTACTACCTGAGTGATTTTTGGGCAAGTCCCCTAAACTTTGGGGGCCTGTTTTCGCTTTTGTAAAGTGAAGGGATTGGAGCAGGTAGCCTCTGAAGTCCCTTCCAACTTTAGGATCCTGTGTGTGACCTTGGGCCAATGCCTTGAACCTTAGTTTGCTTTGAAATGCTCCTAGATTGGGTATCTTTCGCCCTGTGGCCTCCACAGCCTTTTGATTCTCAGGTCCCTGTTCCTTTTGCTTGGTGTTCAAGGTGGGTAACAGTTCTACTGAAATCCCACCTTCCAAGCTTCCCTCCAAAGTAAGGATCTTATCTCTTGGAGCTGATTTATTGATGTACTTCCCCATAGAGTTAATATGATAATTATCTCCTGGAAAGATGGCCCCCTCCAGGTTGTGCAGGAGGCTAGAACCCAGGTCTCCTGATAGTCTCCAGACATAAAACATGTAAAGTCAGCACTCCAGAAAACAGCTTTTGATGATGAAACATCATTGCTTCCTTTTGATGGAGCTCTGCAGTTACAATATAATACTGTATTTTCAACTCCAATCACCTCATCCCTCACAATTCCATAGGGCTCCAACTTCCATATGGCTGCAAGACCAAGCTATGGACTACAAATAAACTTTAACAAGGGATATTTTTAAAATTGAGTTAGTGGAGCCTGTATCTTCTTCCCTTCTTCTCCGTCTCCGTTTCTTCAAGTCATCACTTTTGACAGGAATGGGTTCAGGTAGCCGATTTCGGTGTTAGCCATAAGGCAAGCTTATACACAGCCAAATCCTCACCTATGAAATTGTTCCACTCCGAATCCAGATCTCCTTGGTTGGCCAAACAGCCTCTCATGACGTTGGAACAGTAGTTAGAGCAAGGCTTCACGGTCACCAGGCCTCGGCAGTGGGAACAGTAGGTCATTTTCAGGAGGGCATGTGAACAGGAAGGTGTGGGATTGACCTTAGAAACGAGAAAGGGAAGGGGGGGGGGGGAAGAAAGACAATTGTGTTAAAAAATCTCACTGGCCAAGAGGAAAAGCACATTTGCATTCACTGATAATTTTTTTACATCAATATCTGAGAAACCTCAACCCTTGGTCCTAGATTGATGTGTTTTATAGAGCACCTAGCAGAGAGATCGACTAATAATATTACCAATGATAAACATTTGATTCATTGTTTAGCTTTGGAGTCTGGAATTAGAGGGTTGAAGTTCTGCCCTTGACACTAGGTAGGTCGTTAAGGGCACGTCATTTTTACTGTTCTAAACCTGTTTCTACATCTAGAATCGGCAGGTCATACTAGATCACCAAGATCGCTCTTGGCTCTGATTCCCAGTAGGAATTGCAGTCGTCCCAGTGCCTGGCACAGTGGCTTACACATATTGGGTGTTTAATGTTGAGGCCAGTTGAAATGCAGCTATCTCAAACTGAAATGGACTGTCTCAGTTAATGTCCAAATGGAGGCTGGATTACTTCTAAGAGAAACTTTCTATCCTGATACAGGGTGAAACATATGCCCCTGAAAGTCCCTTCCAATGCCAAGATGCTCTCTAACCCAATGCAAACACACACCTCTTAAGTTGCTATTGTGAAGGAGAAAGGTCCTGTGTTTATTTCACAATTTTACGTTTTGCCATAGGGTGGGGGGGTGTGATGCATGTTTTCAAATAACTATGACCCAGTGGAGAAGTGATGAGCCAAAGGAGGAGTCTAGACAAAATGGGAAGAAATAGGGGGAAGGAGCTGATCCATGAGGGGGGGAGGGGGGTATAGTAGGGCAGGTTATGTCTTCCTAGAAGAGGTAGCACCCGAGTTTATCTTTGAAGAAAATAAGGATGTCAGTGTATGAAGACTGGGAGATGGCTCAGGGTAGGGCTGTCTGGATTGTCCAGATCTGCAAGTAAGCAAGTCCTGAAACAGCAGGGGACTGAGTCTGTCTGGGAAGGAGGGTATGTAATACCCGGTGCTTGGTCTTTACATTTGTTTAGAAGGAAGAGGGGAAAAAAAATCAAGGAACTCGACTTTTGAACAAATTGAGGATACCATGCTTGCAAGCTGGAATCAAAGAGTCCTGGAGCTGAAAGGGGCTTGGAGGTCACTAGAGCTCCCCGCCCACAGCCCTTTTCTTAGACTTCCTAAAGCCTAGGATGTAGTTCTCTGTTTTGTTTCAATGGAGGAAAAAGGAGAACATTCCAACCCCAGGAGGAAACCTCTGCCCTTCATAGTCAGCCAGATAACCTCACTGTTCACCCCTTTTTCTAAGTAGCTGTAGAATAACTAAGCCCTGCTGCGATAGTCTCTCCTCTTGGTCCTCAAAGGGCATGGGTAGGGACTCAGAAGGGAATTTGTTACATCGGGGGGAGGGGGGGGGAGAGTGTTGGGGAAATTCCTTTTGCCCACTGATCGGTCAGAGTTCAGCCCGTGAGGGCAGAGTCCGAGCTCTTGGGAGGCCTCGCTCCTCCCCAAGCCAGTCAAAATTAAGTAACTGCTTCCATTTCAAACTTCTTTTCATCCTTCAGCCTTCACTCTGCCCCAAGCCCATTTGCATATTTTGAAAGAATTTTCAAGTACCTCATGGAAAAAAAGTAAAAAAAAAAATAAAATAAAATAAAAAAAAAAAAGCCACTTTTCACCAGGCCCGAGAGCTGCACCATTGTGGGAGAAATCAACGCAGACTGGTATGTGTCACTGCGACTAAAGTCCTTGAATCGGCCTTCTGGCAAAAGGCCAGTGCCCACTCTAGGCCAATTGTGGATCTGTCAGTGTGATGTACCAAATGCTGGGGCCCAGATCCTCTCAAGTGCTCCCCGGCCTTACCAGGTGCAGCCCCTTAAAGGACAATTGCATGTCACAGTAAACTAAGTTTGCTTTTGTCCTAGGCCTTTGTTTATATTGGAAAGAACTCCAAGTTCATTCAAATTCTCTCCCATACTGACCCTCCAAACCAAATACTCCTCTTTCCAATCGGCCTGCGAGTCCCTGGGAGAGTCTTTCTTTGGCCCTGAGGATTTATTCCCTGAGATTCAAGTCCCAGAAGTATATATATTGTAGTAGAGGCCTTTGGTGAGCTTGACAAAGGAGCAAATGGACTCAGACTCCTTCTTTTTATGTGTTGAAATGTACTTACTTTCTCTGACTGGCCACGCCACTTAGAGTGATCGATCGTTTGCTCTGTGATTTTTATCAAGTATGTTACCATTGGGTGCAGGCCCATGGGCTGGGAGAAATGTGAGAAGCGGGGCCCTCCAGCCCACATTCACTTCCTAGCAGTTCCCACACATACAAATGGTTGTTTAAGAAGCTCCATTAAGGTTTTCTTTCTTTCTTTCCTTGGTGAGGTGGGGAGGGGTGGGGGGAAGTGTTACAGCCTGTGATTTCCTTGGTATGAGGAATAGCCATCATGGATTAGCCCTTCATAAATGCCAAACAGAAAGAACTCTGTAACTTGTGTTCTTAGAGATTTTCCAGGACACTGAGAAGACTAGGGGCTACAAGACACTTAGATCTAGATCTGGATGGGACCCTAGAAAGTATCTGGTCCAATTCCCCCTGTTTCACAGAGGAGGAAAATGATACCCAGGGAGGAGAAGTTACTTGTTGAAAATCACATAGGGTTTTCACCCCATGGGCATATAGCTGGCATATATCAGAGACAAGATTTGAACCCAGCTGACTCCAAGGCTGACTTGTTAAACCACAATGTCACACATTTTCTTTGGTGCCAGCAAAAAAAAAAAAAAACTCCCCGTGTATCCGGAGCCAAAACTTTCCATACTGGATGACAGGGGGGGGGGGGGGGGGAAGAGA
Source organism: Myrmecobius fasciatus (assembly GCA_023553655.1). Lineage (NCBI taxonomy): Eukaryota > Metazoa > Chordata > Mammalia > Dasyuromorphia > Myrmecobiidae > Myrmecobius > Myrmecobius fasciatus. The sequence continues at coordinate 10,635 of JAJPUD010008970.1, forward strand.
GACTAAAGTAGAACTGATGTTTCAGTTCTCTTAAACTCTTGGTTTCTGGGTGTGATCTTCTGGTTAACCAAGAAGTCACCCATTTCTTCCACTTAGAAACCGGTATTCTTTCTACTCCTCTCCGCTGCTCTGCTCACAGATCCCAGGCCTCTCGGGCTTAACTGATGCTTTCTTTGAGTTTCAGTGGCCTAGAGGCCACTCCTTGCATTCCCAGACTTAGTGAGGCTGGCCTCCAATCCCGTTGGCACAAACCCTGAATTCTCTCTCCCATCTTGTAGGGAAAATTCCAAAGTTCTGCTCCACGGGCAGGGCTGTCACGCTAGAGTGCTTCATCCCCTGATGAATTACCAGAGGATGACTTAGGTACGCATTTCATATTTCAAGGATCACTACTTGTTTTCCAAAACAGTTCCATACAGCCAATCCCTCCTGCCTCACTGTCCCTCCATAAATTTCTCATGCAAGGCCCAATTTGAGCGTTCCACATCTGTTCCTTATCATTTCATCTCTTTGTTTTGATCCCTGAGAGAAGCTACTAACATTCAGTCTCATATCTGCATAATTTTAAACATTATTCCTGAGACTTGTGGTCTCGGGGAGGTGGAAGGATCTGGGCCTTTCTTGAATGATGGGGAAAGCTATAAAGGTGCCAAGGCCAGAAGCAGCAGAGAGAATGAAAGCCAGTAATTTAAGAGAGTGGGATTAGAAAGAGATTTGGTTGGATGGGAAGGGTGGGTCCAGACTCTGGACGGTATTCCCGCATCAGAGTTTTTGCTTGGTACGCTAAGAAGGAGGCACACAGAATTCAAGACCTTAACAAGATTAGCCTGGCAGTAAGTATATGGTACCACTGGCAGAAGGAGAGGAGGGGGATAAGCCTATTCTACCAATCTAGGCCCGAAGTGACTGATAGTAATGGCAGAAGGATAGATTGAAAATGACTTGGTGAATCTAAGAGGTAGGTACTCTGGAAAAAGTGAGATAGTACAAAGATGTTCAAGAACACATTGATGGAGGGACAAACCAGAATATGGGTATGGGAAAACAGGGCATCAGACTTGGAGTTGACCAGTTCTGCTACTTTGCTGGGTCACTTAACTTGGCTAGCCATTCATTTCAAATTTTCTCCTCTGGAAAATGAATGGGTTGGATCACTTTGGAACATCACATCCCTCCAAATGGAAGGGATCATTTTATAGAAGGGAAAACTGGGACTAAGGGAAATTTAGGTGAAAGGCTCTATTCTGCTGAGCCAATCCTCAATTTCTTTCCCAGGATCAAGAGAGAGAATGGATGTGAAACTCTGGACAGCTAAAGCATTTTTTTGATTCCACATTTAACATGGTATGATCCAAAGAGGCAGAGGACTCTGGCTCAGGAAGCTTGAAGGATCATGGAATTAATGAAATAAGGAAATGGGAAGGGAAAACCCCCTTCTAAATTGCTCTGGAGGGAGGATGGAGGAAGCTGGGAGATTTTGATGAGCAGGATTTGGGTCATGCTGAGTTGGGGCCATTCAAGTAGATGGCAAAAGACTGGAGAGGGGGATTTTACATATGCCAGTTTAAGTACAAGTGGCCTCCCCCATTAGGATGCAAACTTCTTGGAAACAGGGATTTGTTCCCTACTTGTTCTTTGTAATGCATGCATTTAGCACACATAGTGTTAAGTAAGAATGGGCCTTTAATTGGCTTGTAAATCTGTGTCTCACGTCAACCTTAAAACCTTAATCGCCCCTTTACATTTGAAAGTTAAGTTTGATGAAAGGTAAAATGTTAGCCAATCAACTGACTCTGTTCCCAGAGTCAGCACAGCTGCCAGCCTGTGGGTACCGAGTAAGGCATGGGAATTGTACCTTGGGACTGGGTGGTATCTGCCTAAGGATCCCAGAGCTGGTTCTAGGAGCACCGTTAGAGGTCATCTACTTCGACTCCTTTAGCGTTCGGGGGGGGGGGGGGGGGGCACAGAGGCTCATAGAAGGCAAGAGAGTGGAACAATCACAGGAACCCTGCCTAGCCCTGTGACTTTCTGGCCCTCTCCTTGGCTACCATTTCCCCTAAATTGGATATCTTCCTCTCCTGAAATGTAAGGGCAAGAACTTTCTTGCTTTCTGTATCTAATGCTTAGTAGGACTCCTCGTATAATCAGTGCTTAATTCATGGTCTTTTCTCCACAGCTCTAGAGCTAAAATAACATGTAGTCCCCAATGCCCTCATTTTCCAGATGAGGAAACTGAGACAAGTACCAGGGGTGATGACTGAACCTAGATCCCTCTGATTCCAAATTCAGTGACCCTTCCACTGCACTTCATTTACTTCCTGGTTCTCATTGTGAGAACCTCACAACTCCAGAGAGTTGAGGCTACCAGATAAACAAACCTCCTGGCACTAAGAACATCTGAAATACTAATAATACCAGAACCATATTGTAAAATGGGAGGGGGGAGAGTTAAGAGGGGATAGGAATGAAGCTAGTCTCTCAGTCCTTAATATGACTCTTGCTTTCCTAGAGGGGGGGATTAAAAAATATAAGTCAGGAAAAACTGAATGCCTAAAGGAAAAGCACTAGGGTCATTTAGAGCTGTGCTGGGGGGTCAGGACATAGTGTAGGGATAGCTTAAAAAACAAAACAAAAACAAACACATCATCATTGGCCACTGGATCCCAGAGGCCATAGAGTTTGGTGGTGGTCAGTCATTTCAATCATGTGTCTGACTCTTTGTGACCCCCCCTTTAGGTTTTTATTTTGCAGAGATACTAGAGTGATTTGCCCTTTCCCTCTCCAGCTCATTTTACAGATGAGAAAACTGAGGCAGATAGGGTGAAGTGACTAGCCCAGAGTCACACATCTAGTAAAGTAAATAGCAGAAGCCACATTTGAACTCCGGTTCGTCCCAACTCCAGTAGTGTAGGTTCAAATTCTGCTTTAGATACCAATGTGACTCTAGATGAGAGAAGTCACTTCACCCATCTGTGCCTCAGTTTCCTCATGTGGAAAATGAGGTGGTTAGAGTTGATGACCTATAACTAAGGCCCTTCTAGCTCTGCATTCATTATCCTAAGAGTCAGTGCTTTCCTTCAGCTAGAATCTAAGCTGTCAACCATGACCAACTGAGCTGTATCACGGGCCACTGGCTGTTTGTATCTTCCCTGTTCCCCAAGAACCCAGTGAGGAGCAAGGAAGGGTGAGCCCTGGCATCTTCATGCATATCTTTGGACCTTCCCTCTGAACAGGAATTAACATTACCCGTTGTCCTTGACTGTCGAGGGCTCCTAGATGGTCACGCAACCTCCATTGTCCAGAGTCATGTGTCTGCAAGCCATCGTCACCAAGACAAGGGCTCCTGCTGTGAACCTGGATTAGTCCAGTTGCATAAGCCCAGAGCTAAGTGACAGGCTGATGGATACAGAGCCATAAAACCCACAATCCCTGCCCACAAGGAACTTGTTTTTTACTGTGAGGAAACAAGTACACAGATGAGCAAAATGGAAAGTAGAAGGTGGGCTAGTCAGGAGGTGTTGCAGTGGATAAAATGCAGGATCTGGAATTAGTAAGACTCATCCCTTTCTGAGTTCTGACCTCAGACCTGGGCAAATCACTTCACCCTATTTGCCTCGGTTTCCTTAAATTTAAAATTAGCTGGAGAAGGAAAGGGCAAATCTCTTCAGTATCTCTATCAAGAAAACCTCAAAGGGGGTCACTGAGAGTTGGACATGACTGAAAACGACTGAATGATAACACTCCAGGGTGGATGGGAGGGTACCTGAGCTGAGCCTTGAAAGGAGCCGGGGGATCCTGTAAGCCCATGGCTGGAGCTCAAAACGTGGTTGCTAGGGTTTGAACAAGAAAGGTTTGACATGGAGCCTGCTGGCTACAAAGGCAGCCAGAGCTCGGGACTGCACATGGCATGCTTTGCCGAACTAGGCGAGGACCATGAAAGCCAAGCTCCATCACAGTGAGCTCTTCCAATGAAAACTGTTCTGTGGGATGAGAATCTGGAAAAAAACACATTTCCAATTTGTATCCTGGATTCTAAAATCTAAGGATCAGTTCCATTTCTCTCAGCTGTGCTATTTAATGCATGCCTTTTTGTGCAGAGGCAACCAAATGACAATTTGTAGTGGCAAGGGCCGAGATCCCCTGTGGATGGGGACCCAGTTGCAATGGGCTATCACCAGGGGGAGAAGTAATTGAAAACCTTCGAGCAAAGTTCAGGTTCTTAGGGGTACGTGTCTTATATTGGCTTGGGGAAAAAAACACTGGGGTACATGGGGAAGAGACCTCCATTTGGAGGCTGAGGAGGACAGATGAAAAGCCAGCTTTTGTCACTACTTCTGTGCACTTGCACGAGCCCCTTCCTGGCTTCCTATTGGATATAGCAAGATTGGATTCAATCAACCGCAAGCTTCCTTCTAGCTTGACATCCATGATTCTATGATGGCCCAGTACAGATGCCAGGAGGTAAGAGTCACAGCTAGGTAGCTCATTAAACTTGGGGTGGGAGGGAAGAGATGGCAAAGCAAGACTGCTTGGAGGATGCTCTGAAAGAGTATCTCCTACCTTATTTTGAATCAAGTATAAGTTCAACAGGAGCAGTAATCTATGGGGGAAATTGTGATTGAGCTAGGCCACTCTGAGAGGCAGTGTGGCTCTTTCTACCTCTGCCAATTCCTATTTCTAGGGCCTTCAGCAAACCCCTTACCCTCCTCGGGCCTCAGTTTCCTCATCTTTAAAATTCAGAGTTTATATTAGATGGTCTCTGAAGGTCCTTCCAGCTCTAGAGTTAGGATCTTACATTAGCTCACATGGAAAATGAGAAGATGAAATAAAAATATGGTGATTTGGAGGGTACTTTCCCACTCTGGCATATTGCAGTGCTACTTGGGCACAAGTTACAGCTGCAGGGATCCTTTCCAAATGCCGTGATTTAGCTCCTGCTACTGCATAGGAAGACCCCAACCCAGTGGCTCATGTCACAAAAGTCTCGGGTTGAGTCAGGGGCTTGCAACCCAATGTGTTCTCCCAAAGATACATTGCTGTGGATATGTAGCTTAATGTGTGGAAGCTATAGCACACTTGTCACCTACCATATGGGATAATACCCCCCCAACCCCACCCACTGATAATGATGATTCCTAGGGCCTGGAATGGGAGATGTCTGATAGAAGGAACATTCTCCTGGTGAGGGCGGGGTGTGGACACCAAATAAACCAGCCAAAATTCAGGACCGATGGACTTTGATCAGTTTTGTGTCCGCTTTGCCCTTCCCTAGCCCTCAGCTAGTCACTTTCTTCCATAAAATGGGTATAACCATGCTTTAATTTATTAGCTGCTAGGGGGCACTATAGTGACTCAGCAGTGCTGGGCAGGCCTGGGTTCAGGAAAACTCATCTGTCCGAGTTCAAATCTGGCCTCAGACACTTAATCTCTGCCTGCCCCAGTTTCTTCATCTGTAAAATGGGGCCAATACTAAGCACCTACCTCCTGGAATTGCTATAAGGATCAAATGAGATAAAATTTGTGTGAAGTGTTTAGCTCTTAACATAGGATGTGGCACATAATAGGGATTTAATCGATGCTTGATCTCCTCCCTTTTGATGTTGAGCTCTGAGGTCAGTGACTCTTCCCCACTTAGAGTGATGTCTGGCACATAGTAAACACTAAATAAATGTTTGATAAAAGTATGAATTATAATAGCTAACAGGATTGATATAGTATTTATAAAGTTAGCTATTATAATTATTATTATGACAGACACTTAATAGGGAGAGAGGGCTAAGCTCTCATTGGTACTCAGAACTTTCAGGTGGAGAAACTCCTATTAACAATGTCGATGGCAAGAGGAGCCCTGAGATTATACAGAAAGGTTCATTGGTTTTCATAATTGAGTTGGCTCTTCCTAGAAATACTAAGATTTAGAGCTGGAAGGGTCCTCATTATCTTCTAGACCAATGCCTACATTTTACAGATGGGGAAATCAAGGTTCACTTAGAAGGGGCCTGAACTGCAGTCTCCCCAAGTATAAGGCTAGCCCTCTATACATGTCTTACTCCATACTGCCATTAATATAAAAGATGCTGTAGCTTTACCTACATGATACTATAACAACCCTGTAATCCACAGGGTTTATCAGCACTATTTCCCACGTTACAGAGAGGGGAAACTGCCTCTCAGAGGTCAGGCACCTTGCCCAGAGCCACAGAGCTAATAATGTAGCAATGAGAGGACCCAAGTTCAAATCCCTGCTCTGCCATTTACCACTGTGGGCAAGTCATTTTAATATCTGAACCAGTTTACTTTGCTGGCTCTTTAATGAAATAAGAAGATTGAACTAGATGAACTATGAGATCCCTTTGACCTCTAAATCTGTGATTCTCTACTCTGCTGTCTAAATCTAGTGCCTGCCTTACTATCATTGAACTCTGGTCCATTTGGGTGGGTGGCCTCTGGTTCTGGATGGGGACTAGAGAGCTAGTAAAGTGTACCCCATCTTCTGTCTCAGATGTGCCCATTTATATACATCAAAACTCTAGAAGGACATATGACCACGAACTTACCACAGACACTTTGTTGATAACATCTCTCGCGACGGCCAAACCTTGGGCAAATGTTCGCGCAGCGACAAAGGCCCGGGTCACCTGTAACTTGAGTTTCCGTGGCACGTCCCCAAAGGGCTTCAGCTGTTCTGTGTATTTGCTCACACATTCCAAGTACTCATCTGTAAAATGGTGTTGGGGATTCACAAGGCGAAACATGCGCTCCAGAAGGCGGGCCCAGAAGTCGTTGAGCATTTCTTCCAGGTTCACATTGCCCCCTACGTAGTACCGTTTCAATTCCACGAAGAGATCTTTAAAGAGCTCAGAATTTTGCATGTACAAACGACCGTAGGTCCGAACAAACATGTCATTCAAGGATTTCTCGGCATTTTCAAGGAGCTCTTTGAAGAATTCTACAAGGGAAATGAAAAATAATGGGATTTCTGAGATCTTAAGAACACATATTTAGAACTGGAATGGGGCTCGGAACAAGTCTTATTCCTCTGATGGAGGAGAGAACTGAAGTGTACAGATGTTAATTGCCTTACCTGAGGTCACACATATAGTAAATACACTTGCAGACCCATTTCTTAAAACTCTGTGAGGTAAGTATTCCATTATTGTCCCCATTTTACAGATGGGGAAACAGAAACGGATCTTGGGGACAGCGTGTTGGACTTAAATTCAAATTCGACCTCAAGCAATTCTGAGCGACCAGGAGCAAGTAGCCTAACTGGGCAGACCCCTAATGGCCTCATCTAAAAAGTGGGATAATAATAACACCTTACTTGCTGAGGTTGTCGTGAAGCTCAACTGAGATAATTAAAGTAAAACATCTGGCCAACCTTGAGCACTATAGAAATGTTAGCCCTGTTATTATTAAGCCATTAACCTCACTGACCCTCAAAGACAATACAAAGACCACATTTGTTTGCACTTAACTGTATGTGTTATGTCCCTGGTGGAATATTTCATTTTTGTCTTGGTATCCTGAGCTCTTAGTACAAAGCCTGGAATACATAATTACCAGCTGATATAATAAATATCAGTTGATTGACTCAAAAGTTGCTTTGTAATGATATTTTTCCCCTCCTTCCCCCCTCTGAAAAGTTTATAGACAGGTCTTTACTGATAGTGAGTCCTGTACAACAAAATGGTAAGTGAGGAAAGCGAGTGAGGCAAGTTTCTACAAGTTTTTGGGTGGACTTGTAGTTTCTCCTGACTCCAAATACAGTCCCTTTTCAATACCCCTCCCAAAAAAGAGAAAACATATGACTTTGGTCAAGAGGCCTAAGAAGGCAAGCTATATAAATTACACTTTAAAAATAAAATGAAAAATGTTTGAAAATATTCTGAACACCCAAAAGCCAAACATTTAAAGACTGCATCTAGCCTGCTTTTTAAAAAGTATACACAGATCACTCTCAACTGAATATTTTCTTCTATAAAAAGGATTATCTTGTTGCCAAATTTCTAAGTAGGAATCTAATCACTAAACCAAACAGAGCAATTGAACCAAGTCAGAATGTGACTCTTTAGTGACTTTGGCGCGAAGAAATACATATGCAACCAACCCTAAATATGGACGAAACGAACATTTCTAACCGTCAAACCTATTTTCTCAAACTGGGAAGGAAAGAGAACAAAATAAAACTTTGCTTAAGTTTTCCAAAGGGTTTCAAAACTGAGCTTCTTGCAACTTGAGCTATAACCACCCTTTGATGAGAGGGGATTGTGTATATTTATGCATGTGAAATAGATACAGTAGGTGTCTAAACTGCAAAATGCCCAGCTAATATGCACCAGATCCTTGATTTCTGTAGCCGGGGGTGAGCTTGGTTTGGGTATCCCCTTCAAAACAGAAGTTCATCTCTAACTGATGTAGACTTAGACTATAGAACTAGAGAGATTAAGGAAGTGACTCAGTGGCAAAGAACTGGAAACTGAATGGATGCCCATCAGTTGGGGAATGGCTGAATAAGTCATGGTATATAAAAGTAATGAAATATTATAATTCTATAAAAAATGACAAACAAGCTGATTTGAGAAAGGCCTGGAAAGATTTACATGAACAATGAGTGAAACAAGCAGAACCAGGAATACATTGTATACAGTAACAAGCAAAATTGTGTGATGATCATCTATGAAAGACTTAGTTCTTCTCAGTGATTCAAGGCAATCCCAATAAACTTTGGATGGAAAATGCCATTTGCATCCAAAGAGAGAACTATGGAGACAGAAGGTAAATCAATATATGCTATGTTCATTTTTTTCTTCTTTTTTTTCTTTCCCAACATGATTCATAAGGAAATAATGTAAAAAAAAGTTTTATGTGTAACTGGGGAAATATTTTTTTAAAAAAGAAATTTACTCAAGATTATAGATTTTCTTGACAAAATCAATACTCTTACTGACTACTTTATATTGCCTCTCATGGGCTCCAATGTACATTTTGATATTTACGTCCCTACACATCAAAATTTGTGAATATTTGACTATTTGTATAAAATAGAATGAGAGAAAATATCTCTTTAAAAACCCACCATTACTCAAAAATGAGAGGCAGTTTGGTTTTGGGGAAAAGAATCCCTGGCCTTGGGGCCAAATTAGCAGGCATTTCAAATCTACATTGGGCCATTTGCTATTTCCTGACTCTGGGCCTCAGTTGCACTCATCTGTCAAATGGGGATAATGATATCAGTACTTCTTAACTCACAGTTAGTTATAAAGAAATCATTCTGTAAACCTTAAAATGATCAAGAGATTATAGAGATGTATTCTCAGAAATACATCTCTTTCTCTCAAGAAACTTAAGCTTTACAGTGTTTCTTTTATTACTACCTTGAGTTGGGAAATACACACTTATTTATCTAGCCAGATATTATGTGTGTGTGTGTCTTGCCAGATCAGTCTGAGCCAATTACAATGAAGCTAGCTTAACTATGCAATTAAAGCATGAGTTTCTGTCTTTGAAGGTAACATTGCCCTGAATGCAAACTGTCAGGACATATTGGACAATGAATCAGACCCTGGCCGTTATGTATGCAAATCAATTAGGATTATAATACTTATTACTACAAAATATCACAGGGATCATCTAGACAAGAGGTTAAGTTAGAGAGTCTGTAGTTAGATTTCAGGAGGGAAAATACACCTTCACTCTCCTCTAACCAAAATTGAGCCTTTCCTTTTGATCATTGATTGTTAAAAAATAATTCTGAAAGGAAAGTCACAGGCTTTACTAGAATGCCATAGAGTTCCCGAACATGAAAAAGGTGAAGTTTTGCTCTAGATATAAGATGTCAAATTCCACAGGCCAAATGTAGCCTCCTATATTCCCAAGGGTCATGCTCCTGTTTTTATTTGAGTTTGATACAATTGGTATAGATCAACCTATGCATTTTCACAGAGGAGAAAACTGGGAGGTTCAAATCCAGGAAGTGATTCGCTCAGAGTCACACAGCTAACAAGGAACAGAGTTGGGATTAAAAACCCAGTAGCCAGTCCCCAGATCCATTAACAAGATCTGGGATTTCAAGCTGAAAAGGGCCTTAGAGATCAGTCTATTTCAATCGATTCATTTTGCACACAAGTAAAGTTGAGAGAAAGGCAATGATCTACCCCAAATCACACCAGTAGTAAGTGGTAGAGTCAAGATTTAAACTCAATCTTTTTTGCCACACCAGCCAGTCTCCATTCTGACTCAACGAACATGAAAAGTACATATTAACTCAGTTAATGTGGTGACTCAAAGCATGCAAAAGACAACAAAGGGTCACAATGTTGGCTAATGATTAACATCCTTCCCTGGGTCTTGCTTCCCAGATCTTACTTTTGCTCCTGTCCTGCTCATCTTTTCATTTTCCTTCCTCTGAGCAGTAACTAAACTCCAGTAATCAAAGAAACTCGGACATCCACCCTGTTCCTCCCCACTACCCTATGTATACGGAAATGATTATTAGCCCTATTTTACAGATGAGGAAACTGAGGCAAGCGGGGTTAAGTGACTTGCCCAGGGTCACCCAGCTAGTAAAGTGTCAAATCTAGTGAAGCTAGATTTGAAGTCAGGAACTTGGGGCCTGCACTCTATGCACTGCAAAGCCACTTAGCTGTCCTCAGAGAGATTAAATGATGTTTTTAAGGTCCCTAGAAAATAATTCCACTGTTTGTTTTCCACCCTACGACTCCAGCATATTGTTGGTAAATTTCAGGAAACTTATCCTCTAATATAGCCAATTAGGCATTCAGAAATCTGACCTGTGCTCCGGTGACTCACATTTAAATTAATAATTTGCCTGATTTTAATTCTTTAGAGAGTAATGCTCAGAGTTTCACTTTTTTTCCCCAGGGGAAATGGGATGGGGAGAGGGGCAGTTACCCTGGCTGATGTGGAATTTAAACCTTGTTAAGATGTTCAAAGTGAATCAAGAGTTCAAATTGTGGTCTTTCAAACTTCTCCGGCCCAAACAAAGAACTTCACTCATACACTTTAGACTTAAGGGCAAGAGGGAAAGCATATTTTTGGAGTTCCTCAAACCTGGCAGGTTGACAGGGCTACATGAAATGTGGCCTCTTGGGAAAATGAGACAGTGAAGAAGAGACTGACTTGGAATTCCATGGTGTCTTCTGTGCAATCTCAGTGTGAACCTCAAGGTTCATTCCCATGGCTGGTATTTCCTGTCGAAAAAGGTCTGGGCTTTGGTTTTCAAAGTTTAGGTTATACTTTGCAGATCAGTTTGGTATTAATTTCTAATTTACTTAATCATTCTGAAAATGTATCTCCTTCCCTTTAATGTGACAGCCAAACAGGTTGCACATTTAAATGTTATTTGAGTGGGAACATGGCTAATAAAGGCTTGAAAAATTCTAGCTCATGCTGGTTGGTGACCCCAAAGCTGTGGCAGGATTTTAAATTTTAGAGCTAGAAAGGACATAATAAATCAGAGGCTCATAGTTCTCAAGCAGAAAGGTACCCTGCATGGCCATCTTGTCCAACCTCTTGATTTGACAGAGTATGGCCAGAGGCTGAGGGGCTACTTGTCCAGGATCACAGAGGCAGAACCTGAATCCAGAAACCTTTTGATTGCGAATCTTATGACAAGCTTACCCATACACAGTTCAAAGGACAGAATTTTACCCTTCCACCCTCCAAACTGTTCACAAAATGCTCTCCCACCAGTTACCTCCACATGCAGGACTTTAAACCGGACTCTTGGCTAACACTTTAAGACCAAAAGCCCTCACAGAACTAGGCCAATTAGAGCATCAGGAGGGTCTAGACCTGGCAAGTAGTACCAAGTGAGAATTCCAATAAAAGAAAGTGAATGCATCCTAATGGTTAGAAAGCAGTTGTTTCCTACTATGTGAGCCATTTTGGAATCGGCTTCTTTTTGTAGATAATAATCAGATACAATCTAGGCCTTTTGATAGCTTTCATTCCTTGAGTTTGAACGGCCTAGTATTTGACATCTTAGCTCCATCTAGTTTTACCAACCATGGTGGCAGAAAATGCGATTGAGACTCAGTAGGAAGGGTCTTGGGCACCCAGGGTCATAGATTCAGAGTTGTAAAGAAGTTTAAAGGCCATGCCGCCCAATCTCCTTATTTTACAATGACAGCTCTAAGTGACTGAGGCAGTCTTTGGGACTCTGGCCACTCACTATACCACGCTATGTCCTCCCTCTCATTTAAATTCCTTATAAATGCTCCCTTGCCATTTCATATTCCGAAATAAACTGTCTCCATTCATTCTGAACACTCTTTTCACAGCCAGACTCTCTGAAAAGGCCATCTAAGCTTGTTGCCTCCGCTTTTGCGCCACCCACTCCCTTCTCTTAATGGCTTCCGGCCTAGCTCTTGATTGGAGAGTACAATTCAGAGTTATCTACAGCCTCTTGTTTATCTGATGACCTTCACTCTTCTGTTACTTTCTACATAGTTTTTTTCAGTTACCTACCCACTCTCCTTTCCAGAAACTCTCTTGTCCCTCTCTCACTTTTGTGACCCTACTCTCATGATTCTCCTCTGAGAATTCTTGGCCTCCTCATTCTGATTGATCCTTCTCAGTCTCATTTGCTCAATCATTATCAGTGTTCCTTCACTGCTAGTATCCCTACCATATAGTGGAAATGACCCTTGTTTCTCCTCTCACAAGGTTATCTCTAACTCCCCTGGGTTTGATCCTTCTGCCTCTATGACCTTTCTTTATGTGCATCTTTACATCTTTTACGTGCCCTCCTAACTCTCTAATGGGCCTAGTTCAGTGAGGGCTTTTGGGCTTAAGGCTGGCTTAATATGTCACCTTCTCAACTGGTCTTAGACTTCCCCTCTCCAATCCCTGTGCCCGCCAAAATGATCTCCCTAAAACACAGGTCCCCCATTGCTTCCAAACTCCTCCACTGGACACTTACAGACTTTGACGGCCTGTCTCTCTTTCTGGGCTCATTCCACATTATTGCTCTTCGTAAACACTTATGTCCTGTCCAAATGGCCTGTCTGTGTGTTTGTTCTTGAGTCCCCATTCCATCTCCCACCTGGGTGTGTTTGTATAGGCAGGTGTACATATCTAGAATATCCTCCCTCTTCATTTCCACCCTTTAGAATCCTCAGCTTCCTGTTCCACCTCCCGTTGTGAAGATTCCCTCCTTGATTCTCATGAATACCACCTGTTTGCATGTTGTATTCCCACCTCCTTCAGGTTGCCTATGGAAATAGGATGAAATCAATTGCACCAATTCCATTAGTCACTCCTCTGAGAATATAGCCTTCCATTTAAGCTGTAACTTTTTGGGTCTCTGGTTTCATTTGTGAGAATTGAGATTCAAATCATACTTTGAAATCTGTGAAATGCCTCCTCTATAATACGTTTTAAAATCCTTACATCAACCTTGTGAGGGAGACATTATTCCCATTTTACAAAGGAAGAAACCAGACCTCAGACAAGTTAGATAATTTGCCTGTGGTCACAATGATCATAAATGCCAGAAAGAGGATTTGAACCCAGGCCTTTAACATTCCATAATCAGCATGTTGTCTTTATCTGAGAGTGTCAATATAGATCATCCAGTGATGGATTGAGGGGGGATGGGTGGAGAGAGAACATGAGAACAAAAGGCAGAGAGATTTCCTTTCCTTTCAAGTTTCAGTTTGGGGAAGTGAGCAAAGGACTTTTTGTTTGAGGCAGGAAGGATCAAGCATCTATTCCAGCCTCTATTCACTGTTAGCTTTATTCTCAAATACTGAAAGAGACAATCTAGTACCCACCTGCCTATAGGATAGAAGGAAAGGAAGAGAGATATGGGGAAATGGAAGAAGAATACTTTAAGAATCAGTTGGGCAGGAGTATAACAGTAATCAACATCTCATTTTCCCCTTCCCATACTCGGTTGGGAGCAGCCAGATGTTCCTTTCATTTAAATAGCAATACCTAAAAATGTGCTCTATTAACAGATGCTTTAGGCAGCCATAATTGCAAGCTACAAATTAAGAGAAAACATAAAAATCCTATTATATATCCTAACAGGTCATTATTTAGTTTATAGATTCAACCACTGCTATTAATCAGTAGAACTATAAATCTTGAGAAATGTGGTATAGGAAAAAAAAAACTCTCACTAATTAGGACTGACTAGTGAAGGTGTGCCAAGCTGGGGAAAGTAGAAACTGAAGAATGGACAGAAATGCCATGAAGGTATTTTTCAACTCTATTAAACATATGTGCCCCTGATGCTTTGGGGTACACGGGATCCAGAGCTAGGAGGGATTTGGTCGTGGGTTCACAGAGGCTCATCTGCCTTTCATGGAACTCCACTACTATGGAAAGGGGCTTGCTCAGTTTTCACGAAGCTAATAAAAAGGAGAGATGGGATTCCAACTATTATATATATATATATATATATATATATATATCAGAACCATACAATGACTACAGCCACGAGTCATAACCCCAAATCACTGGAAATTTAAAATGATTTCACTAATAAAAGAATGAAAATAAGAAGATGAAATATGATAGAACATTTTCCTGGATAGCAAATGCTGCTGTCTTGTAGTGACTTGAAGATAAACTCACCTTGAGCATCAGTAATCCTTGTTCTTAATGCCACAGGGTAGATGAAGGATGACAGACATAATGTGACAGTATTTTTGCTCATTTAAAAAATGGGAGCCCCCCCCCAGAAGAAGTAGAGGAAGGACTGACCAATCAATTCTGATTGGTTTCAAAATTCTTATAGATGGTCAACTGGGAGCAATACCCAAAAGTACCTGATCTAATGCAAAGCTTCTTAAACTTTGGGTACAGGTGGGGGGGGTCAGGAAATTATGATTTATTATCTGCAACTGTTTGATTGGTATGCCTATTTTATACACCTAGGTATCCGGAGTTGCGAGTGAGAAAAGCTGAAGGAGGTCTAGTGGGCCCTTCTTTGCACCCATCGATGCAATTGGCCAACAAATAATAAGAAGCGAGTGAGCTACCTAGAAAGAGAGGCTGAAATCCAACTGTGACTATGTGGAATAAGAACAAATATGCATATTTCCAAATTCCACAAGTGTTTGTTATCTGCCAGAGCTAGGCAATGAGGAGGGAACAAAACAATTTGCCCCCAAGAAGCTTTTGTTTGCCTTAATAACCTACTCTGAAGCTACCCTTTAATTTCCCTTTCTTACAGGACTTGCCCCTATATGTGTGAGGTTTTAATCATTCTGTTACAAATGCAAATTTCTTTCAGAGGAATAAATACTGCAGGCTTAGGTCAATCTGAGGAACCCATCACTGAGATAATGCTTCCCCACTTTCCAAATTTACTTCTCCCTGTCTACTCCAAGGCTGAATGAAAAAGACATCCTTTCTGCTGTTTTGCTTCTCAAACAGTTCCTCATTTGAGAGCAGATTGTTCCAAAGGACAAAAGCATTAGTTGTATGCCCTGTGAGAAAGCTCCTGCTTTTAAGAGCTAAGATGTCACTGGGATATTTCTGTGGAAGTGATTTACACCGACTGACTGGTAAAATGCTTGTTACAACTTCCTCGGCATACGTATTTCTTCTGTTGTTCACTGGAAGCCCCAAAATTGATTACAGTAATAATAGACAAAATGGAAATAGCACTTTAAGGTTTACTAAATGCTTTAGAAGTATTATCTCATTGGAACCTTACAATAACCCCGTGAGGTAGATGAAATTATCATTCCCATTTACAGATAAGGGAAATGAGATAGGGGTTAAATGACTTGTCCAGGGTCACACAGCTAATAAGTATCAGACTGACTCTATCTGTTACACCACCTAGCTGAATAACCATATTAAAGAGAGAGGCAAATGTCACACACAAAACTAAAAACCTCTTCTTTGCTATTTAAGGATTTACCTTCAGGTAACATAACACTAAGATAATAGAAAAAATAAAGAAAAACATATCAGTAGGAGCTGAGGCACAACAGATCACAATTTTTCTTTAAAGAACACCAAAAGACTTTACTAGAAGTCTTCAAGGAGAGACTGGATGCTTATGTTTCAGGGCCCCCAAAGACAGATGTCATGCTATAAGCAGCGAAGCTTAGAGGATTTGTGAGGTCCCTTCCAACTCTAGACTTTCATGAAACAGACACGAGTAGTCAAGAAGACTTGGGTTCAAATGGTGCCTCAGATATTTACTAGTTGTGTGATTCCCAGACTTCTCACCTTTTTCATGTATAAAATTGAGGGATTTAGCAACCTTAAAGTTCTCTGGAGTTCCAAATCTATAACCCAATGATATCAATTTAAGTATTATATAATTTTACTTTAATAATTTATGAGGACCTTGCCTCAAACCTAAGTCATTTTCTCATTGATTGGCCAACAAAAGGTCCCAGGCCAAGCCTCCCTTGGTTATCGTTTGGTTAACCCTAACGGCCTCAGAATTACTTGTTTGTATTTTAATGAGAAACCTTGAAGATCATCTTCCCTTCTCAGTTTTATTTTTTTTTTTGACTGGGCAAAAGAGGCCATTCTCTGCCTTATTTCTTACCTAGCCTCTATCACTGACTGGGTGTTGCCTCAGTCACACTGAGATCTATTAAACGCCTTAGCTTAAAAAGACCAAGGTCTCCCCCTACATTCAGAGTTATCTCCCATGGTCCTGATCTATACCTGGCCACTGGTTCCGGAGGGGAAAATGAGGCAGGTGACCTTGTACAGCTTTCCCCCCCCTTCACTGGGTCTTAGCTTGCTCTGCAAAACAGAGGATATGAACAGGATAATATTTTAAGGTGCCTTTGAGCTTAAAATCCTGCGATCCTCTAAGATTCCAGATCTTTTCTTCCTAAACAGCTGCTCTTCACTAAAAAGGGAGGGGGAAAGACCTTGAATTAAGTCCAAGGCCAACAGCACAGTGAAATGCCTACCTGCAGCTAGTAACTGACTCCCTCCTGCAGCAGCAGTTAGCTCTCTCTTCGTTAATGAACTCTCCTGACCATTCTGGAGTGAGTCTGACAGCTAGAAAGCTTGGAAGGGCCTTTGAATAGCTGCTGGGCCTCTGCTGTGCCCTAGAAATTCCCACCTTTTGTGTTTATTATTAGGGAGCTTCCTTGTTCTCAAACAAAAAGGTATACATGACTTACTAGACTTTCCTCTTTCCCACAATTGTGAGAGCCACACTGACAGTAATGGTGCATACAACTGGCACTAGTTCAATTTCCCCCCAAGCCTCAATGGGGCACTGCCCAACACAAGTGCACAGCATGACTGACAGATCCAACCTTTCCGGCTTTTCAGGATATCTCCAGTTTGGCCATATTGGGCACTGCCATTTTTTTTCATCCAAATGAAATCATTAGGGTATTCAAGGATTGGAAACAGCAGCCTCCAAAAAGGAATCCTGACCTCACAAATTTAGAACTGGAAGGGACTTTAGAGGCCTAAGAATCCAACTCGGTTTCAAGATCAAGACACTTAGGTTCACAGACCAAGTGACTCATCCAAAATTAAGGGGAGAAAAAACAAGGTAGTAGCTCTAGAGTGGGAAGGGATCTTCAAAGCCATCTTACTTTTTTCATAGATGAGGAAACCAAAGTACTGAGGAATAAAGGACTTACTTAGTTTTGCCCCTCTAGTAAGTGTTTGATAGTCCTGATTCAAGTGCAGGGATGAAAAGGGGAGAGCAAATGAGTACCGGGAAGGAATAGAAAGATGCAGCATAGTACAGGAGAAAGAACACCTGGATTCATCTCCTCTTTTAAGCCGTAGGAGCTTAAGCAAATCATTTCTGCTCCTCAACTTTCCTTCCCCGTAAAATGGGGATAACCATCCCTGTGCTACCTCTCTCAGGAGGTTGCTGAGAGATGCAAATGAAGGTGTTTGCAAAGCCCTTTTTGGCCCTGAAAGTGGTTTAGAAATGTCACCCAGTATTGTTGGTAACTATTACCCAAGCTGCCTGCCTGTATCTTTTCCTGTTGGACCCAGCTCTTCCCTCTGGGATGTAGTAGAATAAGTCTCCTGATGCCTCATAGAAAAAGAATTCCAGGCAGTTTCCTGAATTAATATTTTGGCACACACACAAGTTCCAGAAAGGGCCCCTTCATCGGCCTTCTCCTCTAAGATTACCCAATGTCTATTCTGTATAACTATATTCCTAGTTATAAACATGTCTTCCTTACTAGAACGTAAAGTCTTTGAAGGCAGGAAAGCCTGCCCTTAGTAGAGTGCCCAGCGGACGATCTTTCGTTCGTTTGAAAATAAGCCCAGCTCAGTCCCAAGGCCTAATGGAAGATAAATGAGGAAAAAGTGGCCATAATTTGTTTTGAAACTGGTTTTTCCATCTGGAGGCTGGAAGTGCACTAGCCATCCCCAGTGCCAATCCCACTACTGAGCTGAATGGCTGTTTGGACATATTCCTGTATTCTATTTCTCACCTAGGCCAGCTCGCCCCTCCTTAGGCAGCCAGGTGACCCTCTGCTCATAGGAGTTCACCATACTGATGTGGACTCTTGGTGGGCTTACCCATTGCAATTTGCTGCTCAATAGCAAGGATTTACAGGGCTGTGCCATCCACACCTTAAAGAAACTTGTTTTAGGCGCAGTAGAGTGAAGGCAGACCAGTAAACCTCAAATGGGATAGAAATTCTTTCAGAAAATCAACTCGGAACAATTGTCCACCTAGTACATCCAAGCCGGCCATGTCTTTATAGCCGAAACCACTAGTTTCTACCAACTGAACTTCTCATGTGTTTTCAAGTTAATAAAGTCCCTTTTCTCAGAACAACCCTCTGAAGTAATTTAAATATTATTAACTTACTTTACATACTGGGAAACTGAGGCTCACATCTTTGTCAATTTCCCTACTACCACTTCTCTTTGAATTCTTAACAAGTCAAAGGTGATGGCAGATGGACTCTGGGCTACGAGGAACCACGTCGCCTAGTAAGTTGAACCATCATTTGATGTAAGTTGAGGTAAGTTGAACCTCCAATCACAACCCATTTTGATCTATTAGAGTTCTGGGTTTGTTAAGGGGATCAGTGGCAGTGACAATTCTCTGTGACTTAATCTAGATGATGGCCCTTGGTAGGTGAGGCAGGATTGAAGGCCCAAGTTGAAGTGTCACTATTAAAAATTCCCCTGAGACTATATATTATGAAACCTAGTATTTCTAGATTTCCCAAATTGCACAGATTACCCCCAATACCCTTGGACTGTAACTTCCTCCATATGGACTGACTTCAGGCCTTGCTCTGCCTATCTTGACCTGGGGCCCAGCATCCATGACAATGGCTGGAAAGTCCTTTCTCTTCACCAGATTTCTTGTTCCCCCCACCCCCAGAAAGAAAATTCTTTGCATATTTTCTTTAGCATGGAAGGAAGAGGAGATTTGTACAACACAGAAGTAGTGCCTTCCAGCAAAATCAAAGAATTGTGGTAACATGAACAATAAAGAAAATTGGCCCCCCACCCTCCCCACCATATGTTCACTGGAAAGGCTAAAATGAAATGCCTCTCGTGACACAATAAGGGAAGGATAAATCAAAATAATTACACTTATAAAAAACAGTTCTTGTTTGAACCCTTTGATCCAGAAATCCCACTACTAAGGCCCATCTGCAAAAACTTTCATAGTATTATTTGTGATAACAAAAAGGTGGATGTTCGGGTGTGCAATGGCTGATGGTACTCTGACATGTTGAACGAATGACCTGTATGGATAATACTGCTTCATAAGGTTAGGAAGAATTCTGACAAACAGTAGATACTAGGATGAAGACTGAAGCGAGCAGAACGACGGACATGATGACTACACCAATGGCAAAGCAATCGATGGGAACGGGGAACAAAAGGATGTTCAGTCAAGAAAAGGATACATCCCTATCTATCTCCCTGCTGTTAACAACTGATAAACTGGGTTTCGTACATTTGTGGTTTTGTTTGGATATTTATTGAGAAGTATCTTGTGACAAACTAAAATGTATCAATATTGTCAAAAATGCTACATACTGAGTGAAATCAGGAAGAAAAAGTTATCTTTAATATCAGTATCTTCACAGGATTGTCAGCATTATGAATAATAGATTATTTTAGAAAGTACAGAATCTAGAGTTTTTAGACCTAGAGTCATTCTGCCTAGCCTAAAATCCTCATTTTAAAGAAGGAAGATGGGGCACGGGAAGGATAATTTGTCCAAGGTCACCCCCAAAGACCATCGTTCTAGAGCCGAAAGGAAGCTCAGAGGCCATGCAGTCCAATCCCCTTGTATTACATAGCTGGAAATAGAAGCCCATAGTCAATAAGAGTGTTCTACCTGGAGTTACTGAACTTCCAGTTCAAATTTGGCACTGGGCACTTAGTGGCAAGTTGCTTAACCTCCGATTGCCCCACTTCCCCAGGTTTTGGCATACAATCCAGGATGCCCTAAAGATAGGAGGGGAAGATGGTAGAGGAAGAAAGGCAATTGGTCGTAAAATACTAAACAAAGACATAGAAGGCCTTAGCATGTTGAATGGACACTTTGGTTTTTAAATATTTTGATAAATAACTTTCCTTTGTAATCCTATGTATTTTATTTTATGCTTTTATAAACACGATTCTCTGACAGTGGGATTCAGGACCCACAAAAGACGCCCGTGCTCTATGCAAAATTTAAAGAGGGACAGAGTCAAGAATCATCCAGGATGAGAAGACCAGAAAAGGTTGAAATCTGCATTAGTGAAAGGACTGTTCAAATGGGTGACATCAGAGACTCTCACTGTGTTGGTCACAGATCTGCATATCACATTAACTTTTCACTTCAAAGAGGCTTCCAAAAAACTTGTAATAACATGTAACCTTCTACATCTGGGCAAGGAAAAGAAAAATCCATTTGGCAAAATATGAGTAAGACCCAGGTGGGAAGAATCACAGAAATGCTAGCCAGTCTCAGACTGGTGAATCATAAAATTATAGATGGAGAGCTGAAAGAGAGCTTACAAATCATCTCCCCTGTCCCTTTATAAAAGGAAACTGAGGCCCCCAGGGAAGGGAAAGGAATTCGAAATCATACACAGAATCGAAGAGAGCAAGTAGGAGACCTATAAAGCTCTCTAGTCTGCCCACTTATTTTGCAGATGAGAAAATTGAGGCTCAAGAGGGGGAAGTGTCTTTGTCAAGATCTCAAAGAAGGGATTGGAATTTGAGTCCTCTTACTCTAAATCTGTGACTTTTTGTCCTCTCGACTCCCTCAGATAGGGAGTTGCCTATGTTGTTTTAGTTTGTTCTTTTTGTTCCCAACTGAAACCCGGTGCCAGATCAGAGGCCATCTACCAGGATCTTGGCTCTCCCGCTTGGCTACCCACATGAAATGCAAGGCACTCAACTCCCATTCTCACCACCACTTCCTCTGCCGAAGCTAGGCAAGAAACTGCCAAGTTTTCCAACCAGCCTTCATAATTGCCCCTATTCTGAGGGTACTTAATATGTCCTGTGAAACAGCAGGAAACAACAAGGACTTAAGAGTCAGGACAGGACAGCCATTCGGGCTCTCACCAGATCCATCCAGTTATTTTGAACTCGTGCCAGACTATAAAGTTCTTTATATGCCTTTTAAGACATTTCAGAAAGATTCAACTATGAGAGCTGTCTTGTTGTGGCCTCGAGCCGACCTTGTGCCTGTGGGAGTAGTTCTCGAGATCCGAAGAGCGAAGTGGTTGACAACACAGGAATGACCCCAATCCGTATCTGGTGCCTCCTCAAGGCAGGAATGGGGGACCCTGGCTTCTTCAAGGCTGCCTTGATAGAATATGTGCTCTGGCAAGGCTTCTCAAAGTGGGAAGGTTTACAGGCTTAAAGATCTAACTTTGGAAGGGTCACACAGTCTCTCTTCTGTCACCACCCCTTAAACACTCTTTAAACACTATTGTGAAAATACTGAGGTTCAGGGAAAGAAGAAAACAAGCATTATTAAGCACCTATTATGTACCCAAGAGGCTGTGCTGAGCACTTTTTACAAATATCATCTCATTTGATCCTCATAGCAACCTGGGGAGCAAGGTGCTGTTATCTCCATTTTGCAGACAAAGAAACTGAGGCAGACAGTGGTTACATTGCTTGCCTAGGATCATACAGCTAATGCGCGTCTGAGATTTAAACTCTGGTCTCTTTTAACTCCAGGCCTAATGCCCTGGGCACTATGGTGCCACCTAACTGCTGTTAAGTTTTTAAGTCACAGAGTTGGGACTTGAATCCAGTCCCACTGACTCCAAAGCTAGAATTCTTTTTTTCAGAACACAATGTTGTTTCTTTAAAGGAGGGAAGGCAATGTAGTAAAAGTAGAAAGTGTACTGGCTTCAGTGTCAGGGGACGTTGGTCCCAATGATCCCTCAGATCACGTGACTCTGGGCAAGTCAATTTGGCTCAATTTCCTCCTCTGTAAAATGAGGGGATTGGCGTAGCTGGCCTATCAGATCCCCTTCTAGAGCCCATGATTTTCACAGGCGGAGATGGATGCAGAAGCTATTCCTGAAAGCTAGCATTATTTCCTCACTTTTGGGCCCTCGTCACCTCCTTTGCTTCTTTGACCCTCAGTGTAGCCCTGGCTCGGGCACTGGTCCTCTTCTGCGCCCTGGGCTGTTCTACGATGGCAGCCCTCCCTGGAAGACTTGGACCCCTGCTCAGCCCCTTAACCCAGCGGCAGTGACTGGGCTTCGTTGGCAGCCCACGGTTGCTTCGCCCCTCCCTCATTTCTAGCCTCAAAATGCTCTCAAACAGCTGAGGGTTCCAGTTAGTTGGATTCCAGGCAAATTGACATTTAACTACACACAATTTCAGCATCTCTGGAAAACCGAGTTCAGGGAAAAAGCTGCAGTGTACCCCAGCTCTGGTTTCATAGCCCAAACCGACATGCCTCTACTGCTGCACTCTCAAAAGCCTTCATATATATATATATATATATATATATATTTGCTGCCTTGATTTTCCATGCTCTGCTGCTAATTTCAGCTGGGGAGAAACAAACCACAGCTCCATGACCTTTTTCTCTGATCAACTGATCAACACACTGATCAACTATGACGGCCGGAAGGGATGGGCAAAACCAAACTGTTTTCTGTCCTTTCCTCAAACATGTGTTAGCACTTACTGATACAGTTGGTCTATGACTTGAAAAACAGAAAAAATGCACTTGAAGTCAGTCTTTGAGAGTGGAAGGAGCCTCCCCTTGGCAGGGAGGTGGTGGACCATAGGTGTGGAATGAGCCATATAGTGGCAAGCGTGGCCAAATCAACAGATTTGTTTAGCTTGACTCTCCACTTTTGTCTTACAAGGGAGGAAGCTAGTTTGGGGGGCTCCCAGGAGGGAAGAGGGGCAATCATGTTTTGTTTGATTTTTCAAAGAACATCAATAAAACATTTTTAAGAGTAAGTAGAGGTGAGACGGTCTGTGAAGCAGGAGTCTACAAGACCACGGGGAGGCAGAAGGGGAAGGAATGCCTACGATGGCTACCCAACATCCAAGAAGATTCCCTTTTATAGATGTCCTCTCCCTCCATAATATACCCTCTCCATCTCAGAGGCTGGACACTAGAAGTGGTGTATGGAGTCTGTGCCCAGGGAGGGGGGAGGAAAGAATATGGGTATTTGCAAGTATTAATGGATGTGGCTCCACAGGCGCAAGCATATGTAGTCACTGGGCATACCAGGTCCTAAATGTATAGCTTTTCTGGGGATGAAGCCCAATACGACATGCTCTGTTCTCCCCGTTTTGGGAAGGAAAGACTCTGGGGCAAGCTATAACATGCCCAGGATGGAGAAGACACTGGAGCCATTCAACCCTTGTATCCCTTGGGCAAGAAGGCTCTAAGGTTATAAATTGCATACAGGTCACAATCTACTGATCATTGAGAGGGTTCTCACCTCAAACAAAGCAGAGACCCTCGATAGTTAATAGACATGCAAAATATTAGAGATACAACATGAAAAAGGACGAGTTCTCCTCACAGAGAGGTTTACGATCTAACAATGGCGGTTAGGGAAGATAAACACCTAAGTAGAGAGGGAAATATGAGCCCAGAAGTGACCAGGAGAAGACCAGGCAATAAATATACCATGAGAAATCTGAGAAGGGAGAGCTCACTCCAAGATGGGAGCAGGTGGTATCAGAGATAGCTTGATGGAGGAAGTAGAACTTGAAGGGAGAGATTTTGCGTAGGTGCCCTCGCCTATGTGTCTGGTGTAGAGTTGGGTGGGAGGAGCGCCTCCCAGGCACTGAGGATGGGGTGAACACAGAGCACTGCAGGCCTCATAGAGGAAAGCATGTGATAAGTCTGAATGGACAGCATAGAGTTAGATTATGGAAGACCTTGAATAGCAATACTTCCAAATGTACGCTTGAATGCGCTAAGCAATGGGCAATAATTCCTTTTTTAAAAATCAAAATGTAAAAGTGAGATTCATTCAAGTTTATATATGTAGGTACAATATAAGTACAAGAGAACTTGAAACTTTGGATTTATCCTAATAAACTTGAATCTTCTTGAATGCCAGACCTATGTCTTATTGATCTTTATTTCTTCCCCCAGCACAACACCTGTAGGCACTAGCGCAATATTTGAATAAACTTTTAAATGGTCTTAGGATATTTGGGCCAATTTCAATCAGGATTTAAAGAAAAATCATCTAGCCTCCCTATACACTGAAACTAAGTTAAAAGATCAAAGGATGGTAGGCCTGGAAGAAATTCACAAATAAGCCAAGTAAAGACGGAAAGGGACTGGTCCTGAGTCACAAAGTTAGTAAATGGCAGAGTTGTCTCTGAGCCCCAACTCTTTGACCTCTAACACCAATGCTCTTGGCAAATAAATAACAGTGGTCTCCATCTTAGTGATCCATAGTACTGTGGGGTAGGAAAATTGGACCGCGACATGGGTTCTACAAGACAGGAGATCTTTTGGAGAAACTAAGCATTAGGCAGAAATCATCTTAATCACAAAATGGCAGCAGAGCCTTAGCATCATGAAATTAATAGAGTTTGATCTGGAAGTGATCCAAGGCCATGAAACGCTCCTTTTACAGAGGAAGAGACCGAGTTTCTAAAGAATGGAAATGACTTGGCCAAGCTCACAAATTAGAGCCTAGATTTAAAACTTTTGATAACTGTAATCCTATAGGTTTTCTTTTGCATTTATACACATTATTCTAGCAAAGTTCAACAGGCCTCAAAAGACTGACCAAAGTATCTATGGCATACAAAAAGTATTTAAGAATCTCTGATGGAATCAGGTATAGGTACCCCATTTTACAGAAGGGGAACACAAGGCCTAGAAAAATTAGGTGGCTTTTCAAGTCATATAACCAGTATCTGCGATGAGATTTAAAACCAGGTTTTCCAGACTCCCAGTCCAATACTCTACCTACTACCTTAGAGATTGGCCGGTCTGACTTCTTCATTTTATAGAGGAAGTCTCCTAAGGCCCAGAAGTGGGCCTTTGTTTAAGGTCACACAGGTTATGAGAGGCAGAGCCTTTGACAGAACTCAAATTTGAACCCAAGACCTCCAACTTTAAAGCCAGTGCTTTTTTCAACTACAATATGCTATCCCCAATAGGTATGTAGTATCACTTTGTAACTATATATCCCAAGTAGAGTTCCAATTTAGGGATAGGAGCTAGGAGAAAAAGAGCAAAGGGATGGTCTTACCCAGTGCTCTCCAGTCTCAGCAGTCAAATTTTTGGGGAAGACACACACTAGACTCTCAACAGGTTTCGAGTATTTAACAGGGAAGACTTTATACCACATATAGTCAACTATATATATATATAAAATATTTCTGCCCTCTCTTTCCCTCAAGATACTAGACATTTGTTAAAAAGCAGGTTAGAAACTTAATTTCAATACGCACCATCAAATTTCTTGTACCGGGAAGCAAACATGTTCTGTAGAGCGTTGCAATGCTCTCCCACAGCACTACGGAAATCCTCTTTACTCTGTTGTCGATACTTCTCTTCCATTTCTTGAGAGCAGCATGTATACCCTTGAGCACAGATTTTCAGATGATCGCCTACAAAATGGAACAGAGCAGAGATGCAGGTTATTGACACAGTCACTGACTGGGAAAAACATGGCATGGGCACTCACTCTGGGACTTAGCCCCAGTTCACTGCCAGTGAGTTTAGAGAAGAAGCCTTGGAACTCAGATGACAGGAGTGAAGGAGAGAGGGAAAGATACCACATTAAAATCAGAGAGGGAATTGCAGGTTTCAAGGTCATGGAGAGAGTCCAGGTAAAAATGCATTACAAGAAACAAAGACTTTCAACTTTGGTTCCCAGAGACTTCTTTGGGATGACTCTACATTTGATCCTTCACTAGCCAAGCCTTGATTCCCCATGAATCATCTGCCATGCGCATGTCTAAATATTAGAAGCATCTCCATAGCATGGAGAGCTCTGACTTATTAGTTAAGACTTCGGGGGACCTTGATGGAAAACTGATCACTTTGGAGTGAGCAGTTTCACATTGAGTAATGAGTGTGGAAGCCAGTTTGCAGAGGGTTGAGGAGTAAGGTAGACAAATGGAGGCAATGAGTATAGACAAACCTCTTGAAGGATTCGGGCTGAGATAGGGAGGTGATGTATAAGATGAAAGCTTGTAGCCAGTAACAAGCTTGGAAGAATTTTAACTGGAAGACTAAAAGGGATAGCTGACCAAAAAAGAGCATTGAAATGGGGGAAGGAGTGGATGAATAAGAATAACATGATTCAAGGTGACTTTTTGAAGAGGAGGGGAGATTCTTGAATGAAAAAGTCCTATTTGGTACAAATTAAGCCTCTGACCACCACATAACTGCACGGCATGGAAACCAACCGAAAACTAAGATTCAAGGGCAGTAGAAATTGGGAGCATCGTCATTGATCTCGGGATTTCTGTAAACAGTCTTTGGCAGAAATTATGACCATAATATCATAGAGATTGGACTTCACATTAGCAGTTACCACCACACTGCCAGTGGTAAAAGGATTAGATTTTGAGTCAGAGGAAAAGTTCAAGTCCCAGCAGGGTCATTTTAACCTCATTACTTCACTTTTCTGGAACAGTGTTCTCACCTGTTAAAAAAAAAAAAAAAAGACAGGTGGACTAGTTGACCTTCTAGCTCTAAATCTAGATGCCTTTAATTTTTATCAAGTTATTTTCCTCATTTCCACCCTGTGAGAGAAGCAGTACAAGGATAATCATCCCATTTTTCAGATGAGGAAAACTAAAGGCCAAAGAGAAAGGCTTTGGCCCAATGGTGGTTTTTATTACCAACAGCCACCCTACACACACACCCACACCCACACCCACAATCCACTCCTTCCCAAGGACTGAAAAGTCACAGCAGGAATTTTCACTCGAATTCTAGGGCATATTTAACAGGGAAATTAGCCCATAGTCTCTTTCTGAGTTTCTGGCCTATGGTTTTTATTCTGCTGTATTCATCGGATCTTTAACAATGAGGTAGCCCCCCCCCAAACAGTCATTGTATTCGGGGGTATTTGTGAAAGAATGTCCACAGCACCACAGGCTAAGAATAGTCAATGGAGATGTTCAAAGTGGAAGCAAATACTG